>CM037155.1:16049881-16149020 GCA_020921065.1 Vaccinium darrowii
AAATGCCTATATGGCGATAGATCTATGATGTGAAATGTGCACCCATGTAGTAATCAAGTCAATCTTTGACTATTTAACTTGTTAACCCAACTTTCTCCCGCCTCTCCCCTCAAACTCCCAGTTACCGTTCCAGATTGGGGCTAGTCAATCCTTGAGTTGCTTTACCAATTGATTGTTGGAGAATTTTGTGAATGAAACCGGGGCACTCGGAGGGTCTCCTGAGGCAACCGAGACCACCCAACGGATTCAAACACGGGATGCAATTAACACTGGTTAATTCGTGAGTTACACCCCTCCATGATGAGACTTGATGGCGTTCAAATTCTGTGACAGTTTCTTTCCAGAATTCATATACGACATTATTTCGTGGGAGGTTTTATTCTGTAGAATTCATTGGCAGAATTGATTCCCGTATTCATTGGGGAGGCTCCCCATTGATTTTCGTCTTCAATGTTGCAGCTTCTCCTTCAGCTATAAATTGGCAGCTTTGCCAATTGGTTTGATCATCAGAAATTCGTGCTTCACACTACATTCCAGAAACTGTGTTTGAGAGAGAGAGGAAGACGTTTGTTTCAGTTCGCCAAGGCAGTCAACAGAGGTGTTCTGTTGGCCGTGGTCCAAGCCGTTGTATCCTGGGACGAAGACGTCGGTTCAACCTATAACACCCACGGTAGGCGGCGAATCTTTGTTAAAGAGAGTGTGGTTACACACGACTCGGCTTCCGATTACTGTTTGTATCTCTGTTTTTCATATTCTGTCAATTTCTGTTATTGTAAATTTCAGTTGTATTCTATTCATATTATATATCAGAGGAATTGTTCTTTCGAATTCGGATTGCCACTGTATTTTTTCCAACATTGATAAGCGGCTCTTCAAGGGGCTCTCGGTTGTCAACGAGAATGGCAATGTTATGGCTTTCTTTTTATCTTCTCTTTCCTTCTCAAATCTATTTTTTCCCGACCCCCTGACCTTATGACCGTGTGGGTCTACTACTCTTCATTGCCGTGGTATCTTGGTTCTTGCCTCTAAGCACATCTCCGGCCTGACTTCTGTTGGGATATTTGGTTTGGGCTCATGGGCAAGGGTGTGTCGGTCAGGGTGGTGGCCGTCGTGGTCTCCCGCTACGGTTACCCGATGGGTGCTGTGGTTTTTGCGAACAGCTCAATGAGCATCCGAGACTACGGTGGTAGAGGAGGTGGATGATTTGCGCTTTTGGGTTTTCTGGGGTATAGGCTTTATCCACTTGTTCGGGCTAGGCTTTTATGTGCTTTGTTATTTATCTGGCTTTGTTGGCCTTGGGTGTATTTTTCATTGTTTGTGAATTCTTTCATTTTGGACGATGTGAATTGTTTAGAAGTGTGAATTCTTAATTAAGCAATACAAAATAACTTTTTTACGTGTACACAATTTCACATTCAAAATGGATCTAGTTTGAAAGATCTCATGGAATGGGTTTCAAAAATATATTTTTTTATTTTTTTTGATATGTCATCAAAAGCTATAATTGGTTAAAGTTTTAACAATATATAAGCTATACATATTCATGTATCTATATGTATGGACTAGATATGTCTGCCAACATGTGATAATTCTATGTGGGGAAGGAAAAAGTGATGATTAGAAATATTCTCTAGTGGTTTTCAAACAATGTTCTATTACCTATCAAATGCCAAATGCCAAATGTCAATTTGTATCTCAAAAAGTAGTGGGTCTCACAATATTAACCAATGATACATGAGTTGAGAGATACAATGAGATATTCCATCCGCGTAGGACAATTTTTTCTAATCCTAAACTCAAAAAGTTTGTTTGTAAAGTAAAAAGGGATTGGATGGAAGGATTCTAATGCCACATGGGGTTTGAATGGTAACTAGATGAGAAAACGGGGCCGGCCAATATCAACCCCCAATTAGAAAAGGACAACTTCATCCATAAATTGGGACAAGTATTCGGGAAACTCTCTCGAATACTTTGTTCTCTCTCTCTCTTTTTTTTTTTTTGGGACTTGCCTTCAGATAAGGGCGGATCCAGGAACCTAATCTGCCTTGGGCTAACTAAGGTAAGGTTCGAAATCTCGTACCGGCTTGGGTACAGATTTTTCTACTAGTACCGGATTTGGATTTAGCGGTACTACCTGTATATGTGTATATATATATATATATATATATATATAGATAGATATATATATATATATATATATATATATATATATAGAGAGAGAGAGAGAGAGAGAGAGAGAGAGAGAGAGATTCAAATTTCACCAAAAAAATCAGAAAAAACTATTCGTGGACAATATTACATATTTTCATACCAAATTTATTAAGTAAATACATATTTGCATATCGAATTTATTAAGTATTGTACTAAAAGCGACAGAGACAAGAAAAAATAAAAAATTAAATTAACATTGTGCCACCTAGCTCCATTAATTTTGACTCCCACTCTCCCAGATCCAACCACGTGCTACTCTTTCTCCGGGGAGGGAGTTTCAGAAACTTGTCTTTAATTCATTGTTTATCATTTTATCACCCTTCTCTGCCTAGTTTAATTCCCTTCCCTCTCAGCTGCGTGGATTTCTGCTGACTGTCGGAGCCTCTCTTGCACTCTCTCTCTCTCTCTCTCTCTCTCACGGCAGAACAGGTGTCTCAGTTGTGTGGGATTTTTCCTCTCCTCCTCTTCTCTCTCTCTCTCTCTCTAGTTCAGATCTGAGCATGCCAAATTGATACCAACCGGAATCATCAGCACCTCCATCTCACCCGATATTGGCCTGAATTTCCGGTGAGCACCGATATTTGAGCCAAGACGGAATTTATTGGACTAAAATTTCACATATAATTTTTCCCCCTTTTCTAGACCTCACCCACCTTACCCCGTGGGTAGATCCACCCTATTTTTCCACCAAGTATAATCATTGGCTCCAAACCTTAACAAAGCAACAGACAAATTATTTTTGCTTTAGGAAAAGGCTACAATACACACCCTTTATTTGGGTGTGTACGATACACACCTCTATAAAAGTTACGAATTTTTTGTAAAAGTTATGAATTTTTTTAAAAATGTTACGATTGTTGATGAGGTGGCACAATCTGGACCATACAATAGGTGCATATGGTACATCCAAATAAAGGATGTGTATTGTAGCCGTTTTCTTTGCTTTATCCTTGCATGTTTGTTTATATATATATATATCAGAGAATCGTTGGGCCATTGTTTTGAATACGCAGCAAGATCTGTGTACCAGAAAAAAAAAAAACAAAAAAAAAAAATACCCAGCCAGCTCGTCTCTATTGATTGCTGTGACATCCCATGCATGACCTGAACTTCATAATTTTCTTAACCAAGTGTAGTCAAGACATGTTGCATTGTTTGCCTTTGTTTTGGAATTCGAAAGGAGAGAATCGCCGAAGCGGCGGCCTTTTTTCCTTTCGAAAGAAAATACCAGTTTGACGGGAGAGAATCCCCAAAGCGGCGGCCTTTTTTCCTTTCGAAAAAAAACAACACTGGTATTTTGTCCCCTGCATATGAGCCTTGAGCAGACCAAGTCGAAAACACAGCAACTGTCACGCTCCAAATTGAAAAATATGACCGGCCATGAATCAAGAGACACTTCCTGGAATACAAAGCTTAAACAAAAATAATCTATACAACTTGACAAAGCTCGGGATGTGGATGGGGTGTCTCTAGCCATTTTCAATTCTATTAGAGCCATAGTCAGCTTTTGGTCGGCTATTAAATTTTCAGCCTTGAATAGAAGGCTGTATGAAGATTGGCTTCTAGACTCTAGGATTTTTGCTGTTAATAACTGCCCTTAGAGTGTGTTTTGATGTATATGGTGTGTGACTTGTGTATAGTTTGTTTTTCTGATGTATTTGGTCCAGGGGTATGCCCCTGATGATTCTTTGTAGCTTTTTGCTCTTTGGTGGTATAAAATTTTACTTACCAAAAAAAAATCTATACAACTTGAAATAATTAGACTGAAACCTGAATAATAAAATTAAAATGTGAACTAAAACCAACATTTTTGTAGCAAGTGAACAAATTAACAAAAATTTTAAAGAAACAAAAGTGCGTAATCTGTTTAACATGAATAAAAGAAAATGACATTGCGAATGCCCTAGATGTCCAAACGGTGGGTCCCGACATTGTCTAGAGTCTGCTATGATGCTCCATGAACTAACCTGAAAAAAAATATGGAATAATCTGTCAACTGAAAGCTCAGTGACTAGTTAAGCATGCTATGGGTTAAGAATACAACGCGGCACACATGTAAAAGAACAATAGCGAGAGCTCCAAAGAAATGGTTTCAAATGACAAAGGTTGGTGGCTCAACAAGTAGTATCAAGGGGATGTATGTCTGATTAATGATTAACAAGAACAATAATCGATTGACAAAAATATGCATTTATACGAATCAGCCTATCCAAGAATGCAAGAATGACGAACAACAGTAAATAGGAGTCTCAACCAAATTATGTGGGAACCATAATAATAATAATAATAACCATTGCCAAATGCCAAATATTTTCTTAGGGCTTAACCCGTTGGATGTACTTAGAGTCACCTCAAGATGGCACCTGAGTCTTTTCCCTAAACCGATCTGGAGTAGGGTCACAGAGTATTACACAAGTGTTTTCCCTATTCGTTGAGCACTAGAGTCACAGTGTATTTCACAAGTCTTTTCCTTAGAGGCCAAAGTCACCGCAGGATGGCACCTGAGTCTTTTCCTTGGACTTTCAAAAATATAATACATGATCTCAATCACATAAGAATAGCATTCCGGAGATATCATGGAAACAACGAATAGACAAAAAGGAAATTAATATCAACCAATCAACTGCAAGTTTTTCAATTAATGTTGTATGCCAAAGGGTACGTCAATCATCAATGAATGATAAGTGTGTCCTGTGTGGGTTCTCGGTCGGCAACGAGGGCAGCCCGTGGTGAGGTTTCTTCTCCTAGTTTCTTTCTTCCTCCCGTCTATTTGTTTCATAATTGGTCGCCGTCAATACTAGCATAGCATTCATATTTATCTCTGACATCTCGGCAAACAAGATAATCTGAAATCACACACCCCCAGAAACTCCCACAATGGATCTGATACTCCCTGGAACGATTTAAAGCAGTAAAATAAAACGTATCATCAATATCCATACCAAATCTTCGCAAACCGAGCCCGGGATTGGATCCGGGACGTCGAGACGAGTCGGAAACCAGTCCGAACCGGCCAAAAATCGATCTAAAACCCACTGAACCGGTCGAAAAACTCCTTCTGGTCTACTCCTGAACCGTTATCCGGTCTGCCACGGTCTGAACCCGGTCTGAATATCTTTTGAACCGCCGGTTTAACCGGTCTGAACCTTTTGACCTCCGGTATGACCCATTTAACCTCTTTGACCCTGAACCCTGACCTGTCTGACCCTTTTGGACCCTTGCCTGACCTGCCTGAATCTTGAGGACGTCAGCCCTAACCCTTGATACGTCAGCCCTACTCCCTTTTGGCCCGCCGCCGCACGTGAAGCACACGGTGAGAGTAGGGGTCAAACCGATGGAGGTGAAAACCGAAGATTGGAAGAGTTTGAACAGGAAAGCAGTTGCTTTGATCCGCTAGTGTGTTGGACAGGAGGTTATTCATCATGTAGCACAGGAGACAGATGCTTATGCTTTGTGGACAAAGTTGGAGGGGATGTATTAGTCGAAAACATCTCGGAATAAGGCGCTACTGATAAGGAGGCTTGTGAATTTGAAGCTCCGGGTTGGGGATTTGGTTGCCGGACATTCCAGTGAGTTCCAAAATTTGGTTAATCAGCTGTCCCATGTTGGGTTGAAGTTCGATGACGAGTTGCAGGCTTTGTTGTTGCTCAGTTCTCTACCGGATAATTGGGAGACACTAGTGGTTTCTCTGAGTAACTCTGCGCCGGAAGAGAAGTTGACGATGGCTATGGTTAAGGATGCTATTTTCAACGAGGAGGCGAGGAGGAAAGAGATGGGGACTGAACAGGCTGACGATACACGAGCACTAATTTCGGACGGTAACAGGGGCAGGAACCAAGGAAAGGAAAACGGAAGGAAGGGAGGCAGAAACCATTCCAAGTCGAGGGGGCATAGTTTCACTTGCTATCATTGCTAGGAAGAGGGGCATATAAAATGGAATTGTCCAAGGTTTAAGGCGGGGATAGAAAGAATTCCACCAAAGGAGACAACAGCGACTCTTATGGATTCCGATAATGATTTGGCATTGGCAATGTTAGACGCTACGGATGCAGGGAAATCGGATTGGGTACTGGATTCGGGGTGCTCATATCATATCTGCAGGGGCAGTGTTAGGCTTGTGATCCTTTGTCGCCGTGGGTCCTCGTCTTCCTCCGCCAAGGCTGCTAGGTTTCTCCCTCCAAGTGCTTCTCCAGCTTGATCTCTGTTGGGTTTTCGGGCTTTCGCTTAACGGCAAGGCGTTGTGCGGTGGAGGGTGTTTTCCGTCGTGGTCTCTCACCACGGGTGCCAGTGGGTATCGTGGTTCTTTGCTTAACGGCTCAGGGTGCATCCGAGATAGCAGGGTTTGTTCTTTGTTGGCTCCACCACTTCTTCGGGTTACCTATGATGGTGTGGTGGTTTTGTGGTCGTGGTGGATGTCGATGTTTGCGGTGGTGGCTGTCAGAGCTTTGGCGGTGGTGGCGGTGATGTTTTGCACTGTGATCTAGGGTTAAGTTTAGGGTTTTCTTGGGGTTGGGCTTAGCCCATTTGTTTGGGCTGGGCATCTCTGTGCTTTATTGTTGTATTTGGGCTCTTAGGCCATTAGGTGTATTTTCATTGTTTATCGGCCATTGGGTGTATTTTCATTGTTTATCTGGGCTTTCTAGCCATTGGGTGTACGGGCTTTGCCCTTGGTTGTTCGAACTTTTGGTTGGATCTTTTTTCTCCTTCTCGATGTACCCTTTGTCGAGATTCTTCAATAAATTTTTGTTGCCGATCAAAAAAAAGGAATAAGAATAACATTTATCCATCACAACGAATAAAAGAATCTATCAAGAATCAATTGGCTCAAGAGAAATCCAAATGAAGGGATCACATGCTTAACCACTCACATTGATCGAACTGATGGAAACACGAGTGTTACGAACTAATCTAAATGAAAAGCTCCAAAAGCTCCCCCGAAACATCCCTCTCGGCTCTCATCTCCCCACATGTACACACCACACATGCACACCACCACAATTAATATGCCTAAGGATACTACTATTAACACATGCACACACACAGATCCTTGATGTCTACAACTTACTAATAAAAGAGTTCTATGTACTTCATGTGGTTTGCATTTTCAGCTCCCATTTTGCCCTTATGGCCTCGTTTGATTTGTGGATTAAATGTCTGGGATAGGACTAACTATACCACTTTCAGAGTTATCCCAAGTTTGTTTCCCGAATAACTCTTGGGATTATTATTAATCCCGGGATTATTTTTATCCCTCTATGGGGGTACTATATAATCTCAGGGGGGAGATGGGACTTGGTAGAATTAACAAAGATGGGATTGCTTTCGAAAATAATCTGATAATATTGGAATTGTTCTCAAAAAGTATTTTCGAAATTGGTTTTTTTTAGAAAAAATGTTTTAGTTTCTTTCTAAAAATCTTTATGCAAAAATTTGTTTACAAAAAACAAATCTGAAAAATAATATTTTTATAAAAAAACTTTATTTTTAAAAAAATTGTGTTAAAAAAAAAACCATCTCAATTTTTTTTGGAAATAGTTATTTATCGAATTTTTTTTGTTTTAAAATTATTTTCAAAAAAAATAAATATATTAAAAAAATCATTTTGGAAATAATATTTTCAAAAGATTATTTTTAAAAAATATTTTGAAATAATATTTTTTCTTATTTTAATTTTTTTTTGGGGAATTGATTTCCAATTATTTTTTTTAAAGTGATGTGATTGTTTTGAAAAATTACTTTCAAAATTGTTTTTTCAAAGTAAATGTTCTTCAAAACTAGTTTTTGTTTTTCCAAAACTATTTTCAACAATTTTTTTTTTTAAATGTGGTTCTTGTAAAAAAATGATTTTCTTGTTTTTTTTATCCCATAAATAATCCACGCGAATCAAACATGGGATTGAGTAGGATTAGGGATGTAATTAATACTAGGACAAATAATCCAGGACTATCAATCCCAAGATTATTGATCCCATCTATTTTAATCCATGAATCAAACAAGGCCTATGTGTTTTATTTCCAGTTTGCCACCCCCAAAGTATAGAGACGTGCACCGCCTCATCGCATCTCCTCTTCTACCTACTCCCTCCATCCGGATTTGTTAGTCCATTTTGCGAGTTTGTGTCATTTTCAAATGATTATATCTTATAATTTATAATATTATATTTAATTTTAAAAAACATTGTCTTATAGAACTAATCGAGATCTATCAAACAATATCTGTATTAGACATATAATTACTTTTCAATTTAGAGATAACACTAATTTTTTATCCGGTTTCAACAAGGGACAAACAAATCTAGACGGATGGAGCAATATTCTCCCATGTTCTATAGTCTTTTTGCCACCTTCTCTACAATCAATATCAAAATCAGTCCAAAATTTGGAATCGATCAGGCCGTCACCATCTCTCTGGGTATGAATAGAAGAAAAGGAACTTGGACTTGTTGGCCGAGCAAATGGTGTGAAGGATATGAATTGTATGATTAAAATTAGGAATTGATAATCTTGTCCATAGGTAGATCTGTTGGTCGTCTTTCTGTTTCCCCCCTTTCTTTATTGATTTTTTTGCTAATGAGATTTTGGGTTCTTTTCTCCATGTCTACTTATTCGGAAAATTTCATATTTTTTCTATTTATTTTGTTCCTAAGCTATGTGTGAGAGAGTGGGTGTCAATTTGAGGTTTTTGGTTGTTGTATGCGTTTGGAGTTTTGCGATTTGACATCTGCTATGTGCTTCTCCTGTATTACTGTTTGTGTGCTCTGGTTTCCACATATTTGGTGTAGTTCTTTTGGGATTATTTAGCTAAAATGTATTACGAACATGTGGAGCTTTTGAGAAATATTCACGTAATGCATTTTGCAAAAGGTGTAGTGTTTGAAAGAAATATACAAAATACATTCTGTAGGTCTTTAAGTTAACCAAAATGAGAAAAGTTAAAAAACTCATATCCCCTACTTCTAGCTTCTGTTCTCTAAATTTAAAAATCGAAAACGCATAATAGAAGTATCAATTATGGAGGTTGGATGCCAAAAATTTCACAAAAAATTTCAAAAAAATAAAGATGCAGAAATCAAAAAGCAAAAAAGGAGTCTCCCAAACATCAACTATATGGCAAATAGTGATCGTGTGTTGGACACTGCTATATCTTGTGCTTAGGTGATCCAGGCATATTTCGCTTGTTTTATTTAAAGTTAATTAACGCCAATCCAATGTTCCATTTACCCAAGCTCATCGATTAGTAATGTAATTCATATTTTTTTATGAGAGATTGAGTATATTTTGTTGTGTTTCCTAATTGTTGATTCTTAATTTTAATTTTTAGTTTTAATTATTACCGTCTTCAATTTTTCGATCACCCTGCTTTTTTCCCCCCATATTTAGGGGGTAAATTTGCCTCTAAAATTTGGAAAAATGCCACCCTCAAATCCGAGCTTCCAAAACATGTTTGGACGCCTCAGAATATTGGGAGCTGGGCACCATGTGTTCGCATGCTTTGATTTAGGATTATTGTATAACGCTTCTTGTTAGGGATGTAGAAATTTTGATTTTTCATGTCTGGGGTTAATTGCTTTTTATTGGAGAAGAGCTTAATTACTTTAATATTACCAGTAGCAATTTCCGCTATAGCCCATGACTTTTCTAGATACAATGGAATTTTATGATGTATCATGTCCTAACTTGCATAAGACCTTTTAAAGCCGTTCGGGCGTTAAAGCTCATTGGTACTTCGTAGTTAAGCGTGCTCGCACTAAAACAATCAAAAGATGGGTGACCGACCCCGTGGAAAATAATTTTAATACATTGAAAATAAACACACACTGAGCAATGAGTACAGGACGACGTGTGTAACACGTCCAATTAACGCTAGCACTAATATATAAATATTCTAAGACATTATTCAGGCACATAACGATAAATGACCAGTACACATGCACACTCCACATGTTAGCCTTTCTCTCTCGACAGGCATGCACCAAACGAAAACCCAATTAATCCGTGTAAAAAAAAAAAAAAAAACCTATTAGAGATCAATATATAGTTCGAATATAATTTTTAGGAATAGAGCACATACTAATCCAATGAAATCAATCGAAAGCCGTTGCAAAACTCCATTGCTGCTGAACCCTTACAGCTCTCTCTCTCTCTCTCTCTCTCTCTCTCACCCTTATGGCGGGCAAATTGCTTTGCGTGCCCCCCGCCCCCCTGACAACCCGCGTCCCCCCCGGCCCCACCCCCCTTTTCCAGCCCTTTTTTTTTTTCTTTTTGAATTTTAATAATTTAATTTACTATTAACTTTATTTATTTAATTACTAATTTAATTTGGTTTATTCAAATTACATTTGCAAGTAATTGCCCCCCGGCCCCACCCCTGTCACGCGCGTAATTTATTAATTTATTTCTTTATTACTTTATTTCTTTTATTTAGTTAACTATTTTCTTTATATTAATTCATTCAATTATTTAATTATTTAATTACTAGGGAATGGGCTTTTACTTATAATGTACGTGCCCAATTGCTCATAGAATATCTGAAAATTATGCAACTTTTCGTAGGGAAAGAATGAATACCGGGCTCCTTTGGCAAAAAAACTTAATCCGGATTATTGGTTTTTTCGTTGTCTTTATTCAAATTTTGTTTTTTGCATTTGTTAGTTTTGCATCAAGATTTTGTGGTTTCTGAATTTCTCTTGACGAGACGAATGTAACGAGTATAAAATTATGGTCAAAACTCAAATTTTTTTTAGTAAAGCCAAAAAAAACCGGATTAAATTATTTTCTCATGCAAAGAAATGTCAAAGGACTATTATTCGAGACAATTAGAAAATCAGAAATAAAACATCCTAGTGGATTTTGTTTTTTGCTTTATGGCCACGGAACAAGGAAAGCTGTCCTTGCTTCCAACAAAGCACCCCCGTGCAAACTAATGATAATGATCATATGTTACCATGATCCGCTATGGAGTTTGAATATCAGCTCTTTCATCATCCTCACCTAATTATAAATTTGCTTAAAACTTCATCATCATCTCCCATATATAATGACACCAATTATCTTATTTATTAACCAAACTGTCTTAGCCTCATGTAAACGAATAATATTTATGTAAATGCTTTCAGACGAAAAAGCAACTACAGCAATTGCTGAAGAGAAATTAACTTTTTTTTTTTTTTTTGTAGATTGACTGATCAGGTAGAGTACTTTAGACAAATTAACTTATTTTATAAGCAAGGGGTTATCTTCACGTTAGTGAATTGCTTTGATTTCTAGCTATAATATTTAATACACAAATTCTTCTTGATAAGAGAAAGAAGAAAAGTAAACAAACTGAAGGAAACTTGCAAAAAGTTCGAAAAGAGATAAATCAATCAAAAGATCTGTCTGTTTTAATTTTTTTTCTGTTTAGAACTTTATTATTTTCGGTCATAATTTTTTTACTTTTTAAACTTCTTTCATCAAAATATATTACACGCTACAAAATTAACAAAAGTCTTAAAAATAGAAATTAAAAAACTAGGTCAAAGGACGCCTAAATCCATTAAACCAAATTAAATGAGTAATTAAATAAATAAAGTTAATAGTAAATTAAATTATTAAAATTCGGAAAAAAACAAAAAGAACAAAAAAAAAAAGGAATTTGGGGCAAATTGGGGAGAGGGAGGGGTGGGGCCCTTGGTGGGCAAGTGGGAGGGGGGTGCAAAGCACCTCTCTTATGGCGGCTGCTCCCTTTCTCTCTCTCTCTCTCTCTCTCTCTCTCTCTCTCGATATATTGGTGGGGGAAATAAGATAATCCTAGTTCTCAATATATATAAAACTAAAGGGACTCTCTCTAACTCATGTAAATAAGCCCACTCTTCCACTTCCCTAAATTCTCTCACGCACAATAGGTATATTTATCTGTATATGACGCGAAAAATAGTATACTACAGATTATTAGACAAGTAGCCCAAATTGTACGAAGTTTAAAATATTTTTTTATTTAATTATTAGAAAGTCATTTAAAAGAGAAAAAAAAATGAAACATTGATAATTTGTAGTAAAAAATTTTTTCATAAAAAGTTGGGATGTCATATCATTCCCCCCTTAAAAAGAAATTTCATTCTCGAAATTTAGAAAAAGTACTTACACAAAAATCTAACATAACCCACTAGCAAATTAAATCATGTTGTGCCTAGCATCCAACCCACCACTTGGACTAGGGCAGGGCTCCAGGTCCTCCCATGGGACCCCTCTTGTTTCTAGTCTAGGGCATGCCCGATTTGGGACATCCCCGCCTTTTGGCCGCTAAGGACATATCAGCATCTATGTCTAGGTAAACCTGTTGAGGGGCTCCGTTTGGTAGTCCCGTCTTCATTAGGTGACTTGTTCAGCTGTCCGTGTCTAGTTGTGCAGTCATGATTTATGGTGATGGTGTATCCAACGGTGGCCGCGATGGAAGTGGAATGCTTCATTGCGAGTCACACCAAGTTTAGTGAATTTTCATCGAGGTTTATGCTTTCGTCGACTTTGCAAGAGGTGGTGGATTGGTGGTAGTGTTCCGGTGGAGTGGTGGTGGTGAATCGTGGTGAATCAATGGTGGATGGTGGTGGACGTGGTGTTGTGGTGGTGGTGCACTAGTGGGGTGGTTGTGGTGGACCGGTAGTGGTGGATCGGTGACTGTGAGAGAGATAGAGAGAGTGCCATTGAGATGAGAGAGAGAGAGAGAGATGAGCTTAGGGTTAGAATGGTGGGCTGCCGGTTATAATGGGGTATTTATACCCCGTAAAACCTAGGGCTACCGGCTATAGATTAGTGCATAGAAAATGGATTTTGGGTCCCGCTTTTTGGTCCCGCGTGAATAATCTGAACCGTTAAATAATTTTAAAATAATGTTTTGTACGACCTTGCAAAAAATCAGGTCAATTGGATATGCGTAACTGGTACATCCACAACTCCAAGTTTTGAAATCAATTGGATTTGCGTAGTTTGGATCGACGAGTCACGCATATCCAATTGACCTGATTTTTAGCAAAGCCATACAAAACATTATGTTGAAATTATTTAACGGTTCGGATTACTCACGTGGGACCAAAAAGTGGGACCCAAAAGCCATTTTTTGTAATGAACGGTGAAGATCGTCATAATTGTGTTGCGATGAATGACCTTTCAAAATCCGATAGACGAAAAAATTGGCGAGAGTCAATAAAACATCAACACAAACAAAGTGAACGGTGTGGATCGTCATAGTTGTGTTGCGATTGTGTGGCTATCGTACATTATACTATAACATAATTGCTTGGTTCATATAAAAGTAAGTTCTATGTATAGAATTGAAAGGTAGGTGCACACTTGTTTTTCCGAGTGTTAGATCTAAACCGTTATGATTTAATATCTTATCGATTCTATCATCCTCCCCCAAATCGATGATGATCCGATATCGGCAACCACATGATCAGAACACATTTAGTGCCTTTCGTGAAATTTGAGTAATATATTGCACCACTTCAACACCACCTAATCAAATTTTGCAAAATCAGAACCGTTAGATGTGTTTAAAACATGTTTTTAAAGTCCTATGCAAGGATTTGAAAAAAAACTAGCCAGAACGGCTACGAAAACCTACTCCGATCAAGCCCTTCCAGGTACTATTTTTTGCCAAATCCTCGCTTAGAACCTTGAAAACACGTTTTAAACACATCTAACGGTTCCGATCGTCGAAATTTGGTCCGGAAAGTGGAGGTCCATTATTGTGAGTTTGTGAGAGGGTGGTTGGCTGGTTGCATTTCTAATTTCCATCATTTCGATTTTCGGGACGTACAAAGTAGAAACTAGAAAGGAATCGAATTTAATTTCTAAAATCGAATTTAATAAAAAAATTCTATAATTTCTATAATTTAAGGTCTAATAATTTCTATAATCTAATTTAATAAAAGAATTTAATTCCTATAATTTGAATTTGTATTGTTTTTATAAAAACAATTTGTTTAATTTTTTTTTTCCTTTTTTTGTCCAACTCTCTATCTCTCTCTAAAAAAAATTATTATTATTATTATTATTATTATTATTATTATTATTATTATTATTATTTTGTTCATGACTTACTTAAAAAACACAGTTTTTTTATTTATTTTATTTTTTCACAAAAAAAAAATTGATATTTTTTTTTTCAAAATGTTTATTAGATAAACTCATAAAAGGCAATGTATATGAATATATCAGTATATGTAAATATGTAATATGTGTGGTATACATTTTTTTTCATGTTTGAATTTTGATTCAAAATTTATTAATCATATAAAATATTTTTAAAGCTTATTTATTTAGTTTTTGTCCAATCTCTCTCTCTCTCTCTCTCTCTCTCTAAAAATAAAATAAAATAAAATAAAAAATTATAACTTCTTTTTCCCTTTTGTTTCTTTATTTATTTTTCCTTTTTTTGTTCATGACTTGACTTCATTTTTATTAACTTGATATAAATATATAATTCACTAAAACAACCAAAAATTAATTCTTCCTTTTTTGGGGTTATCAAAAAATACATAGAATGATAGAAATAAAGTATTTAACAAATTATTTTTTTTGCCTCCTGTCGTGCCAGCGTGCCTTGCTAGAACCGTGCGACTGTGCTGCGACGTTCCCGTGCCGTGCCATGCCCGTCCTACTTCCGTGTCGTGCCATGCTAGGATAATTTTCGTCCTCGTGCCGTGTCGTGCCGTGCTAGAATAAAGTCGTGCCGTGCCTCGTGCCCTGTTGACTTCGTGCCATGCCCATGTCGTGCCCGTAGAAGATGGTGACGTGCCGTGCCATGTGCTGCCTTAGACCGTGTCATGCCCGTTCAATTCCGTGCCCATGCCGTGCCACGTGCCAACTTATACCGTGCCATGCCCGGTTTTTAGCGTCCCTTTGGCGTGCTGTGCTGCCGTCGAACGTGCTGTGCTCGTGCCGTGCCCATGCTGACCCGGCCTGTTTGACACCCCTACACCTATCCTTAGGCCTACAAGGTTTAAGGTTTAAGTGGTAATGGAAATCAAAAGTTCTAGTTAGGTTATAACTAGAAAGTCTAGGGCATTTTGGCTACCGTGATTAAAGCCTTAAACGAATGTTTGGAAATCTTGATTATCATTAAACCAACTCGGGGTTTCTTGTGACACATGCAAACACAAGGTGATTAAAGGGCCAAATTCATCCATTCACGCCTCAAATCTAGTTAAAGAATTAAGACGTGAGGGGGCAATGTTAACACCCAAATTTGACAAATTTAGCCGAAGGCCATGACTAATGGATACAAAGGGGATAAATTAGGCTTCATAGGCCTGATGGTGAATAAGACGGGCCCAAACCAGTGTCAATTATTATTGGGCCATGTTGGAATTAAAGGCCTAATGGATCTCGGTGTAATAATTAGTCTTGGCCCAACTCGGTTTATTATTAAGTTAATTACTCCCTCCGTCCCCATTTAAGTGTGTTACTTCGTAAATCCAACTTATTAAAAAACCATCATCATTATACCTTGCACATCAACTTTTATCTCTACTTTACACTTTTACATCAACTTTAACTCTACTTTCCAAAATTATCCTCTACTTTTACCCATTAACTCTTTACTTACTAACTTTTCAAAAGGGCAACATGATAATTCTACCAACTTTTACCCATTAACTTTTCAAAACACTCACTTATTAAGGGACAATCCAAAATAGAAATCTAAACACTAAAAAAGGGATGGAGGGAGTACTTAATTTATCTTCAAAGCTATTTGAAAGATAAATACATGAGTTATCCCTAATCTCTCACGAAAATAGGAGATGTTGTTATAGGTCTTTTCCATATATAATCTCCACAAAGCGATAGAGATGGCTAAGGCTTGAGCTCGATCTTTTGCCATTGGCCAACCATGTTTCAAGGGAAAAACGTTACATGGATAATGCATCAAGAGACCTGAAAAGATTGGACTCCTTAGCCATTGGCTTTCACGCTTGGAGGGAAATTGGTTACATAGATCATGCATGGAGATAGCAACCAAGATATAGACCATCATGAACTATGAAACTAACTCCTAGGTAGGCAGTTCAAAATCAAAATGGCAAGATCAAGGCGCCAAGATTGGAAGAAGGATAAAGGGTTCCTCAACCACAAAGCTCACCCTTACAAAAACCCACTCTTCTTAGAGTTTATCCCTCCACTCTCTTGGATTTTTATTGTTCAACCATCTCTAGCTTTTGTTCTGCACGTTTCTTTGTCCTACAACCTTTGTTAATCATCATTAATAGAAATTGGCTTTATTTTACCTCGATATGTTCATGTAGACACCCCAAATTGAACTTTCGTATGCATTTTTAATCTCCGATGATGAAAAGAAATGCCCGAAAAGCATCTTGGAACGACACCCTTCAAGTCAAAGAGGTCAAACAAGGTCAACTATACCGCACGGCACTCAACTATCACTTGTTATACTTCATTTCACTGAAAAATCAAGTCGGTCAAGAAAGTGTATCACATGGCATAGTCAACTGTGCCGCACGGGACAGTTTGTGTACCGCACAGTACAGTTACTGTGCCGCACGACATTGTTGAGCATCAGATAGAATTTTTGCAGACCTTCCAGTAGGTCACTATGTTGACATCGGTGTTATCATGAGTGCTTGGGAGGAGAAAAACCTATGGAGTAGTCCACAACTACTTTATGTGGGCATCAAGTTTGCGTGATGGGCAATCGGCTCCTCTTGGCTATAGATGCTGAGAAGTTGCAAGGTGAAAAAAACGAAGAAATGCCATGAAACCTCTTCCCAAAGCTCTGTTGAAATCACACCCATGTTACAATCTACCCATAACTATTACGAATCACTTCCAGAAATCACCACCAAAACTCTATTTCAGAGAACCCGAATTTCCTTACCCGTGACCTTCATCATCTTCCTCCACCGTCTCCAACCGAGTCAACCGTTGAAGCAAGTCAGAAGCTCACATAGGGTGATCGTTCCAAGAGTCATACCGAAGGTAAAAATTTCGATTCATCACCAAAGCCCATGACTTTGATGCTCTGAGGGGTAATACCAAGGGCAAGATGATCCTTCTATATCATTCTTGTGCTTCGTAGACCAATGTTCCAGCAGGAACAGTTAGATTGAAAACCTCCACGATTACACCATACGGTAAAATTATTGAATCATATGATGTAATCTCTTGAGGAGGAACATTTTTAACATAAAAACATGAGTTTTGGTTCTAAAATGATCAAGTTTTCATGAAGTTATGCACCACAAATATGCCCGTCTTACTTCTGTAAAAAATCAGAGCTTTCAAACTGCCTATGAAACTAATTGTGTTGCACGACACTCTATCTGTACCGCATGGTACACATAGGAGTGCCGCAGGGCATACATTTTAAAGTTTGAATTTTTAAAATCGTTTTCTTTTAAGATAGTTTGAAATAATGATTTTCTTTTTATTTATTGTCATTTCCATTAATTATTTTTTATCTTGCATGATTATTTGTCTATTTGGATAAAGTTTAGCAATAAACAGTTTTTGAAAAGTCCCACAAATATTTAGTAAAGACCGGATTTTAATCGGGCGAGCGGGGTGCCTTAAAAACCTTTCCCGTTTCTAACCTGGCTCCCAAATCCAAAAATCTCTGGTTTTTCAAACTAAATCCTTTTCCAAATCAATGGCACGAGAGTCATTATTTTCAATTATTTTAAATGGTTTTTCGGGTTAAAACCTTTTCAAAATAAAAACCCGGGTGACGACTCTTTTCTAACAATATCTATTTTCCGGGTGGCGACATCCATAGTTCATTTTTCAGAACCGTTTGAAAAATTATAAGTTCTTTTCGATAAGTCACGACGAACCTGTGTAATTCTACCATTTGGATCACACCAATCACCTACGATACGAAGTCAGGAGAAGGCACGAGACCTACCTCAACAATTGGACTACAATCCAGTCCTGACACGCCCACATTAAGATCGCTCAAGACTTCACGTTTACATCCAAGCCTTTGCGATTACTTGTCACTTTTTTACAGCAGTCAAACAAATCCATTTGGTGGTTTCTGAAAATAGTTTGTAACTGCGTAAAGAAATCCCGATATGTATTTCAATTAAACGAACATTCTGGTATATTTGTCGTAAACACAATCACAAAAAGTAAAACAAATAAAATTTTCTTAAGCTTGTTGGAAAATATGTTTATTTTTTGTGATAAAATAGAAAATAGGAATGCACTAAAATCGGAATGCAAAACCTGAAAGTCGATGAAAATAAAATGGTGATTAAGGCGAGTGTTGCACTATGTACTTAAAACAGATTCGTCCCCGTTATGGTTCTTATGCTTTGCATGAGTGTCTATCCCCCAGCACTACTTAATCAAACGCCCCACAGATGTAGTACTATAATCGGTGGGTCTGTTGAACGAAACTTGTATTTGTACTCTCACCGATGAAAAGACTCCGACTTAATGGAAAAGTGGAAAAATCAAATTTTTTTAAAAAATAAATGAAGGATATACACCACAACAAATAAGGACTTTTATAACATAATTTCATAGCATTCTTTTAAAAGAACAATTCTACGTGCACACCAAATGCAGACCAGCACATCTTGATCGTCCATTTCAGGAATCGATGATCCGGATTTGAAATGAATTCTCCGGTAAGAATTCATTTCAAATCTGAAACGTCGAAAAAAGTTTTTGGACGGTCGGTATGTGCTAGTGTACATGTGGTGTACGCGAATCATTTTTGCTTTTAAAAATGCTATAATAGAGGGGTCAATTATAGCATTCGGAGATAAAGAGAGAACACAACTCATCAATAAGTTTTGATTAAACCTGTATAGCGTTCCATCCTTTTCGCGTTCCATCTTTCAGCGCCTAAAAATCTGAGACCCCCCAAAAATTTCAATTACTTCCTCCAAAAATTTCAGATTTCCCTCTTTTCTCCCTTTTTCCTCTTAGTTCCTTGCATAGATTTCCCTCTTACTACATTTTTCCTCTTCGTTCCTCACACAGATTTCGGACAGCAGTTCTTGGGTTCTTATCGTGAGTTTCAGGTTTGTCACTCGATTATGATGCTTTATATTTGGGATAGCCAAAATAGACTCCATTATTATGAATTAAGAGCACTAGATTTTTCATTGTATGTTGTGCTCCCCCACTTTGTGCGAATTGATACTTCCCCTTTGTGCAAAGCACTGCTCGATCGATCTGCTCTAATTTTGGGTTCTCATCGAGAGTTCAGGTTCGAGGGTTCTCATCGTGTGTTTCAGGTTTGTTCGACTTTCCTCTTCTTTTTTTCTTTTTTTTTTTTTCTATTCTTGTGCAAACTTATATCTGAAAAGGCTAAGTGATGAATAATTTCCTATTTGGTAGTGATGAACTATAGGTGGTTTTCGTGACATTGAGTTCATTGGGTTTCACTTACCTTCAAGTTTAAAAAGTTGATGCTCTATGACTATGCATTCACAAGTATTTATAGATAATAAGAAATGTAGAAATAGGTCAGGATTTGAAGACTTCAAGGAGTTCGGGTTTTTAGCCAATTTCTTGTCGGAGATCCCTCTTCGCTCAAAGTAGTGCAACTAAAATGGCTTCCAAATTGGTTTGAAGCTTCAACTAGAAGTCTAGAAGTAAGTTCCATCAATAGGTTTTAGGTTTTTCCCTGAAAATTTAAGACAGATCTCTCAGCTAGTTATAATTTTTTTTTTTATAAAAATCTGCCGTTTCCAGATTACACAGCCGTGTCTGACACGGGATCTTGTACCCGTGTCTAGGTCGTGTCGACACGGGTACTCGGCTAGAAACTGAGGATCCATGTATTGTAGGTCGTAAGAAGAAATGACTATGTTTCTTTTTTTAGTGTATCCTTTTGGTTGCGAATGCTACTGCCAATTGGGAATTGTTGAATAGATTCTATTTTACTATAAAAAACCAATAAGTGGTTACACGATGATGCTTGTAGAATTCAGGCATATGATTTGGCATGGACAGCACAGGAACTGGGTACCAAAATCTTAGTTAAAGCCCTAGAGTATGTGGCTATGGAGCTGTTTCTGTTTTCCTAACATACTGTATTGCTACAAAAATTGATGTTCGATGAGTTTTTGCGCGGTAGTTTATGATGCTTCACCAATGGGATTTCGAGATTTTGCTGAACAGCTTACTCTGACACCGGATGATAATAATTTTCTATCATTATTGTTTAGATTGGACTTAGGTATATTGATTTTACATACATCCTCTAACTTTCCTGATTTTAAGTTTTAAAATTTATGGTCTTGTCATTGGGTCTCGTTAGTTTAGCTTGTATTCTTGAGATATACCTTTAATTGGTATCAACATGTTATATATAGGACCTGTTCTATGTTCTCCTTGAAAACAAGGAAGGTTCTCGCCATGATGTGATGCTAGATTTCTTTTTCCAGCCTTCCAAGTGTTTGTCACAAAGTGCGTCATATTTGTTGCATAGATGTCTAATTTATGTTTCTTCCATCAGGGCGCACATAAGACTTGAAGTTTGTTTCCTTTGAAGATAATTTTGCATCCTCAACTGAAGGTGCAATGGAAAAGGCATTTGATCAAACAGTTTGGGAGCTGTAAGTTGATTGGTGTTCAAAAGTTACTTTTTAAGTTATTACACTGTTGCATGTTATTTATGTCATGAGTGGTTCTGGAAAAATGCATCATTATTTGACTTAAATGTTAATGACTACTAAGAAGTATCTCATCGCCAATTAGTCTCTAGAAACCTCATTAACATATGATGTTGTTGGCTTATGTTTTCTTGCAGTAAGAGGGAGGTGAACAAGAAAGTTCTCTAGGTTCCTAGAATAGAGCAAAAGGTAAAATGTTTCTAGTTTATCGGGTTTCTAATTGAATGCACAGTGAAGATGATGCTCAGAGAAGTCGTAGGTGTGTCATCTTACTTCCAGTTTCGTTTGCGCACTGTCTAGACAATGTGTTGGTTCTAACTGAAATCTTCTGTCTTGTGGCTATAGAAACCAAGCATCTCCGGTAACTGGAAAAGCATTGGATTCTTTTTTGTTCATGCCTTTAGACTTGAGCAATGGCTATCAACCAATGCGTGAGAGACGAGGTTCAGTCAAGTTAAGGAACAAAAGTTTGTTTTGTGTGCACTGAAATAACTGGACATTCATTCTAATCAAATCAGTTTGTTACTTTTCTTCTTGGTGCGAACGAAAAGATAGAGAATTAAGAAAGCATCTTGGACATGTGGGTGTTGAGAAAGCAAAAAAAGAAGACTAGAAGAGGATACATACAGACCATCTTAGATTTGTCTTAGAATGTTATGAAGAGATAGAGATGTGAGTTATGCACTCATAGTCGATAGGAGTTTCTTTAGCATTAGACAGTTTTTCGACCCTTTTTTCCTTTAACTCGTAGTTTTTGTTGCATGTATCCTTTTAGTTTCATTCTGTAATCCTAAAAAATATTTCTCCTTCATAATTCCATATTTCCGCACTTCATCTTTTGTTTATATTTTACCTTTGTCAATTTCGTTTTCCAACACCAGCTGTTTTTTTTTTTACAGTGTCATTGTTTCTTCTTAATTTTACAGAATCGTCCGATATTTTGTTTTCCTTTATTTAACCCTTTGTGCTTCCTGTCCCTGTTGACCTTGTTTACTGGAAAGCACATCAGAACCTTAGCGCCTATTTGACTGTTTGTGTAATTAGTATCATAGAGCATTAAGCTTGACACATAACGCATTTGAAGCCATTGTATTAGAAAGCAAAATAATGAGGAGTTCTAGCGGTAATTGTCTAATTCAAATTTTTAGGCATGCGTGGTAGGGTGCATGCTTATTGGACATGTGCTATGTAGCACTGACACTTTCAAAGGTCGCCGCGTCCCCGTATACCTAAGTAGCGCCACTTTGGTATGCACTGACCTTGGATAATGTGAAATCCTCCTGCTCTACGGTGGTTGGTGCATATTGTAGCATGAATTTTAGAACTGCTCCACACTAGTAAGATAAGTAATGACGTTTCCATGTTTCTATCACTTTGGCTATGCACACACAGGCAAAACTAGACTTTTACATGCCACTTTGGCCCCGCCATGGCTAAGTTCACTCCTTGTACTTGAATTGGACAATTCAAATTGATTCTAGAATCACATTTAGACTAGCATAACCTCCCTTCTCCAGATTAACCCAAGCACATACACAGAAGCTATGCATTCTCTAGTTCATTTAATGTACATGGTTTCTTGATTATTGAATTAGAATCCTGAAGGTAATTTATTGTGTTATTTTCTAAGTCTCTTTCTTAAATTGTATGTAGGTCAATTGGTTGAATAGAACATGGATAATTTGTCACCTTTTGCTCAAGATGGAGCTTATGATCTTGCTCGAGTTAGTTGGAACTCAATTGAAGTTTTTTGCATCAGTGGCACCATTTTTTGTATCAATATATGTAATTGGGCAACTAAGTTTAGTGATACTTGAATGCCTATGATCTCTCTACCAATGTTATATAAGTAGCTATTGGCTTCTATTTTGACTTCACCAACGTTGGATGAAGACACCTACTAGTTTGTATGGAACAATGTGTTAATGGAAGGTATTTCTTATTGGCAATTTGGCTCGACAATTTATTTTTGTTTTCATTTCCGATTATGCTATTTAAAATGAAAGGATTGGGATGGAATGAATGGTATGGTCGGATCATAAAAAAATTGCAATTGTAATTGAAAAAAAAATGATTGCTAATATTTAGCGTTCCTCGGCTGTTGCAAAACTTTATCGAATGTAGCATTCAATAAATGCTATAATAGCTCTGCCATTGATAGCATTCAATTATTGCTATAAAAGCTTTGTAACTTATAGCATGTAATGAATGTTATGGAACCGGGGGAGGTGCTGCGCAGTGTGCTGTGCGGACTATTTCGGTGCCGCTTCGACACCGTTTCGACAATCGGAGACGTCCACCGTGTATAGCTCGTCAAGTATTGCAAATGTACCAAAAATCAACTCGATTGGGTATTATTAAGTGCCTCATCGAAACAAAAATAAGTTGAAAAAAATTGGCACGCGCATGTCTTGACACACTAGATGAAAACTATTGAAACCATTTTTTTCAACTTATTTGTATTCCGATGAGGCACTTAACGATATCCGATTTAGTTGATTTTTGGTACACTTATAGTACTCGACGAGCTCTACACGGTGGACGTTTCTGATCCCCCGAACGGTGCCAGAACGGCGCCGAAATAGGCCCGCACAGCACGCTGCGTTGCACCCCCTGTTTCCGAATGTTATAAAAGCTCTGTGACTTATAGCATGCAATGAACGTTATAACGTTATAAATCTATAAAACTTATAGCATGTAGTGAATGCTATGGAAGATCCCTTTTTTTTTTTTTTTTTTGATCGGCAACAAAATATTATTAAATAAACTCAACGAAGGTTACATCGAGTGAGAGAAAAAGATCCAACCAAAGATGGAGTACCCAAAGGGCAAAGCCCTAACACCCATTGGCTTGAAAAGCCTAGACAAAATAATGAAAAATATACCCGAAGGCCTACAAAGCCAAGATACAACAATAAAGCACAAGAGACTTGTCGTTCTTAAGATCCCGACTTTTAATAACGTTTGTCTTAACGTTCTTAAGAACGTTATCAAAAGCCTTTTATAGCATTTTTCGAACGCTATCGAAAGTGTTTTTTGTTGTAGTGATATAGGCTAACTGGTGACTCTACGAATAGTCATCAGGGAAGAAGAGACACCTCTGTTCATGAAAGGATGTGTCTGTCGACAGCGAACAAGTGTCAATGAAAAGATGCAACTCCAAATCAAATCAATTTCCATTCACTCAAAATAAATTATTATATCCGAAATATTTTTCCAACAAAATTAGGTGATTCGCAAATGGGTACATCTATCACATAACCGATGCACACGCATCATGTGTGCCGCGACTTCTAGTCTGCATAAACTAACAGTACATTCTGCAGTCCCACAAAACCTGGGGATGCTTATTTTTTGTTTTCAAATTCTTTACACCTATTATCCAGCCAAAAAGGCCTAAGACCCAAGGTCTTGATCCATTTCCAATTTGGTAAACATTGGTCATCAAGTTCCTGAAGTTTGCTGCAACATTCTGCTTCGAGAAACTTGATATTGAACGAAATGTGAGCATATACGGATTCACCTACGCAGTTCTTATTTAGGATAATGTCTATAGGGCAGTTGTGCAGATTTTTCACTGCATTCCATAACGACCATGCTGAAGTAGGCGAGGGAAAGAGAATTAAACAAAAAACCAGAATAATAGGACCGCACGATGCCCTTTGCCGTTCCCGCATCTTGTCTGGCTTTATCCTGAGTAGAAACTTAAATGTTGTTCTTTTCAGTTCCATTTTATTGATGAACATATTTATTACATTTACTGTGAGGGTCGAGTAACAATTACGAAACCGTAAATACCTCTTACATACTCCATCATTGACATTTATAGTAGGTTACCAGGGGAGTTAATTCAAGACCACTCAGATCACGTGGGAGTTAATGCAATTTTCCTTTTTTGAGTTCTAGTTCTTATTTTTACCAAACAGTTATTCTTTAAAACATTTTAGTAAGAGGTCCCCTATAAAAAATCAACTCATTTGGATATCAATAAAGGCTTGATCGATTCATTATGTTTTATCCTGTAAAATCTGACAATAATCAACTAAACAAATCAATCAAGCCCTTCTATCCATATGAATTGATTTTTTACGGGAACTCCTAAAAACATGTTTTAAACAAATTGAAGAGCTCCGATCATTTGCATGAGGCTCACACAAAAAATTTATGTCAAAATTTGTGTTAAAGTTTGTGTTAGCGGAACCGGCCCCTATTCTTATTTAGGAAATTCATTTACTCGCACAAATATGCACATGCTCAAGGCATGTTTTATTCATTCTCTCAACAAACAATATTTTTATGAGTACAGGTGACGACTGCACTGATGGTGAACAAATCAGCCTGGAAGGCCCACTTCGGGGTCCCACACAAATGATCCGAACCGTTTATTAATTTAAGGATAATTTCTTTAGTAGCCATTGTTAAATTCTTGTGGAATCAAATAAATCTAAGTGCCTGATCTAGTTGTCTAAATTTTGTTCAAAATTTTTTTAGAATTTACGACTTCAAATACTCAAATAAGAGTTACGAGTAATACATAATTAATGCCTCCTTATTTATTAGGAACGCAGTATAGCACAAATAATTTGTAAAAAGTGCTATAGGGAGGCTCATAAGGGGTTTTGGTTTATTAGCATTTCATTTTTACACGCAATGTAATAGGCATAGGCGGGACTAGTAGATGCAATAGTCCAATAGATTTTTGAAGACACCTCTTCATCATTCCTGATGTTTGATAAACCATATGAGATGCTGAAGCTTGGTTGTTGAGAATAGAGAAAATATTCAACATTTTGGGCTATTTTAAGATACAAAAAGTGCCATTGGTGAGTTATATGCTGGAGGGGATGCAGAACATTGGAGGCGTATGGCTAAGCATGAGTTACTTTGGAGAGCTTTGAAGAAAGATTTTGAAGATAATTAAATACATTCCACTGAAAGTTAAGAATCGAAAGCACATTGAGTTTCTTTATCTGAGATAGGGGAGTTTGATAGTAGCTAATATCAATGCAAATTTGATGAGTTGTCATGGTTTGCAGGAAATCAAGTGGAAAAGGAAGAAGATAAGGTTTAGTATTTTTAAGAAAGGGCTTCAATCTAACATTCATGGATGGTTTCTTAGTTGACGTTGAGACACCTAAACTTGTGACTAAGGCCCTAACAGGAGAGACTAATCTACAAGAGGGCAATATGAGCAAGGAGCATCAGTTTAAGAGATCTAGAGAATGATGGCAATCAGGACAAAATAGTGATAGTGGTAACTTCAATAAGAGGAAGTATAATAGGGGCATCAGGGTTGGCGGTCGTGCGGTTGTTGTGGAAAATCTCATTATGGTTAAATTCTTGTGATGGAACTCCAAAGCTATGTTACAATTGTGGTCAACCAGGACATAAGCTTCTTGTTTTCAGAAAAAAAAAAAAAAAAAACACCGGTCGAATAAATTGTTTCAGAATCAGGACCAACCTTACTGCAACCTAGAGAAGCAACATGAACGAACAGTTCAACGACATGGTTATGCTCTTATGTAGGAAGGAAAAAATATTGATACGTCTAAGGGCCAAGGTGTCATCTCATGTACCGTATCTATTAAGAATATCATGCGTTAATTTGCTAATAGGTTGAGATAGTGTGTAGTTTTCACAACTTTCTATGTTTCGAGGACAAAATTCTTTTAAGGGAGGAATGATGTGTCATCCCGACCTTTTTCTCAAAAAAATATAGGAAGCACTATATACTTCATTTTGTTTTTTTATAAATATAGTTGAGCTAACTAAATATGTTTGTGAGTGTGAATATAATGGGCCGCTTATTTTTATTATGGGTCAATTAGTGAGACCAGCTATATTTTAATTTATGATGGAGAGTCTCCTTCAATTTTAGATATAGAGAACTAGGGTTATTTTTATTCCAATCGTGTTGAGAGAGAGAGAGAGAGAGAGAGAGAGAGAGAGAGAGAGAGAGAGAGAGAGAGAGAGAGAGAGAAGTCACAAATGAGAGTTTGGTGGTAGTTCAAAATAGTGGATCGTTTGGATAAGTTAACTTGTTTTCAACTTAAGTTTCCACAGAAAATCATCATCGATCCATTTTTTTTTATCTCTTTACAATTTTTGTCAGTGGACGGATTAACAGCATCTGATTTAACAGAAGAACAATAGGAAGCCAATTTATGGGTAATGAGGTAAAAGAACAACTTCTGTTTCCACCCTTTATAGTTCAAGCCTTCGAATTTGTTCTCAAATTTCATTGCGGATAGAGACGTCTTTAAATTTTTGGACATACCGTAGAAAATATGTGAAGACACCCCAAAATGAGACTCTCGTATACATTTTAATCTCCAATGATGAAAAGAAACGCCTGAAAACATCTCGGATTAATTGAAATTCTTTGAGTCAACAAAGTCAACAGTGTCGCACGACACTTATCTCTCATGTATGGAGCTTCAATAGTCACACACGGCATGCTTTTTGGATATTGGCGGTGGAAGTGTGCCACACGGCACAGTTAGTGTACTGCACGGTACAGTTTGTGTGTCGTACGGCATTGTCATACATCAGTCGACTTTTGCAGAGCTTCCAGTAGCTCATATGTTTGACAATCGGTTCCCTCCTTCATCATGGTACTTGCAAAGCTTAAAGGCTACAGAATAGGCATCATTGCTTTGAGTGGGTAGCAAGAATACTTGAAGACCAAGTTCGTTTCACGCCTATATATATAGATCGGCTCCGGAGGAAGAACAACAATGAAAAATCAATGAACAAAACCATGTCTAACCCTTCCTAAATTCTGCCCATAACTCTACCTACATCTTAAGCCATCTACTATTCTCCTCGACCTCCAGTAAAAGCTCTCAAAGCCTTACCCAAAGAAATTCACCCGAAAAACCCGATCCCCTGTTTTCGATCCGAAAACCGTGAGTTTGCTATCCCAAAGCCGTTTAGTTACATCCATTAATCATCCTTGCTACTACACCAGAGCGAAGTTGAAGTCTAGAGGCGGTCCAAGCCGTGCTTAAAGGATTTAGAAGGCGTTTCATTCTGAGAGGTTCAAGCTAGAGGTATAATCTCATTTCGCCAAATCTTTTAGCTTTGGTACCCTGAGGGGAGGGGCACCAGGTGTGGAATGATCTCCTATATCTCGTCCACACTTGGTATACCCATGTTACATTAAAAATCAGATTTTTATTCATGACCTCCCGATTGCGCCGTACGGTATAATCTGTCTTTAATCAAGTTTCATGCCTTGTATGTGCCTTTATTCCATGCTTTTCGAAAAACCAAAAATCAAACTGTTTGTGAAGAAAACAATACCGCACAACACTCCTCTTGTACCGCACGGTATACTTGGAGTGCTGCACGTCACACTTTTAAAAATATGACTGTTGGAACTCCGAACAGTGGTGCACAACACACCTTTTGTACCGCACATACACTTTGTGTGCCGCACGGCACTCTTTTTCAAATTGGAAATTTTAAATCCTCCTCCTTCATTAACAGTTTGAAGTCACGATTTTCTGTTTGATTATATGTTGTTATACTAATTGTTATATTATTTACTTGTTCTTTCATTAATATCATCTGCTTTGCATGATTTAATTGTTAAAGTTTGGCATTAAAGTATTTTCTAAAAATCCCACAAATATTTAGTAAAGACCGATTTTTAATCGGGCGAGCGGGTGCATTAAAACCCTTTCCCGTTTGTAACCTGGCTCTCGAATCTAAAATGAATCTCTGGTTTTCAAATTGTTTTCTAAATCATTTTTTGAATCACTTTCAAATTGGTTTCTCGGGTCCTAAACCATTTTCTAAAAACCTGGGTGGCGACTCCATTTTTCAAAAACAAGTTTTTTTCACAAACCCATGGAGCCGACCGTCCACAATATGGAACCGTTTACCTCAGAATCTGTATTTGAACAGAAATACCGAAAGAAATTGGCCGCTGTTTTGGGTTAAGTTGCAGACTAAGTCTCTCTCTTTAAGATATTTCACGGCTCCGCCCCCTCTGTGCAAGCAGTACCAGCCACGCCGTCTCCAGGATAAACAGTCTAGAATACAGTCTCTGTCTCGATCTTCTTTGCATTGAAGAAGACCGGAAATGAAAAACACAAATGACCTTTTCTTGCTCCTTGAACTTTGTGTCTATGAAAATGCTTTTTTTTTTTTTTCGGTTTCAAAGAATGAAAATCATCTCTTTATATAAGTGAAGAAGATACATTATTTTTAGAATTAGAATCAATATAAAATTTGTGATTGAATCAATCATCCCAAAAAAATCTATGCACTAATTAAGCACATTTAGCACATGTTTTTTCTTTAGTAAAAAATCAAAATCTTTCCATTAGGAGAATAATGTCACAATTTGCACATGCTTTTTCTTGTCATAAATCAAAACATTTCCATGAATAGAATATTCAGTTTTGACTTCAAATCAAAGTTACATTTTGCACATGTTTTTTCTTGTTTTAGAAGTATAAATCCCAACAATCCCCTTCCCCCACTTGTATTTTTTAAATACGCTCATTGAGCATGAAGGTATAGAGCAGTGCATAAGTAAAGGTGTCTACCGACTTGAACCGTTACATAGTGAAAGTGCTTCAGTAAGATACCAGAGTGACTTGTAGTCTTGAACTCTAAGGCCGAATGCACCTGATCGTGTCGTTTCCGTATCAAAAATAATTTATAAGACAGACCAATTATTACTGCTCTAACGAATAGTGGCAAAAATTCCAAGTATCGTCCTCAGGGATTAAACGGCTTGCAAATGCTTCAATCGATTTCTAAATTAATTTGATAAAAAGAGTCGATGGTTTGGTTTCCTAAATTTATGAAAGCTAAATTAAAATAAAGCAATTAAAGTGAAAAGAGTTTATGGGAGAAAAGGCCTTGGGCTTCAAATCCACTCGACACGTTGTAACAATTCCTATGTGATGATAAAGGTTAATTATTCGAAGCAATCCGCCGGATGTCGTTAGGGTTCGCGGGCCCTCACGGTATCACCAAATGATTTTCATGAATCACCAAATAGCATGGGGTATCGCCGCCTAGCATGAACCGTCTTACTAGTACGACCCATCTCAATGGCACGGCTCGTCTAATAGCACGACACATCTTACGGAGCATAACCCATCTTCCTCGGTTATCACAAACAATTAAAAACTGTTATATGAACATGCATAATATCTAGAAAATCACACACAAGGGTTGATGGGAAAAATTAATGTTACGAATAATCCTGAAGTGACACAACCACGATTTGAATAATAAAACACTGAATCTAAACATAAATAATGTTAGGAGTTCAAGATTCATGTACGCCCCAGGAAAAAAAGTTTAGGCGGCCATTAGAGTTGTTGAGGCAGCTGTGCTCCGCGACAGGCGTAATCCCCTCCTTTTTACATGAATTCGTGTCCTTTTATAATCCCAATGGAGTGCCTTCCCAGACAGTCTCGCTGTGCACCGAAAAATCCTCTTTTTCAAAGGAAAGAATTTCGTTTTCTATCCCAATTGTTTTAAACTCTTTCCAGTCCACCGAAATATCCCAATTTCCTAACCAAGAATATAACCTTCCTTTTGTCTTTATTTTCTTCGTTCATAAATGGTGATTTAATACCCTTATATTCATCCACCAACCAGCTTCCAAACTTAAATGGTAAATTCTACCAACGAGCCAACATTGGGTTCATCTCGGATTTTCCAATTAACTGGTATAGCATGGGCCCATCGCTTAGAATTAATTTAATCACGGGTTTTGCTTCGGTGCGAGTAAAATTGGACTATGCACTTTTTAATCAAAGCCTCCAATATTTACAAAGACACACAAATAGAGCATTATACTCCAAATAACAAAATAAGTGAACTTAGTAAGGATAAATTAAGGGGTGCTAATGTAAACAATTGCTAATGTGTAATGTTCTTAAGCCAGCACTTTACGGCCATGTGCTTATATCCCGGTTTCATGAATGACCAAGAGAACTTGCCCCAATTCTCCCGAGGAGTGGCCACACTCCAACATTCATATAGGTGAGTCTATCAAAAGTACTCCTGTATTCTAGGTACTCCACTCCACATAGAGTTATAGAACTCATTAAGTGTCATAAAATAACACAACCTTTTCACGCTACAGGATGTCAAGTTATTTAGGGATTGAATAAATTTTAAATTTTGCATGATTCTCAACATATCACCCATGTGACTCGTTTTTCCCTTTGAACCTATTTCTTGGGATCTCTAGTCTATAGGTTGGGTATCCATCACAGGTGACTCATTTCTCAATGGGTCTCAGTCCAATCCCTTTCGAGGTGTACCACACCTTTTTCTGAGCTAGTCCTTTCGTTAAAGGATCAGCAAGGTTCTCTTCTGTCCGAACATAATCTACTCTAACAGCACTAGTAGTGAGGAGCTCACTCACTGTGCTGTGCTTACGACTTATTTGTCGTCTCTTGTCATTATAATAATGGTTCTAAACTTTTGCAATAGCCGCGGTACTATCGCAGTGGATTAAGATTGCCGGTCTCGGTCTCTCCCATAAAGGAATTTCTGACAGAAGGTTTCTCAACTAGGCTGCCTCTTCACTAGCAGCAACTGGTGCTATCAACTCAGACTCCATCGTAGATTGTGCCAATATTGTCTGTCTCTTAGATTTCCAAGAAACTGCACCACCAGCAATATTGAACACATATCCACTGGTTGCCTTGGAGTCATCCCAGAGGGTATTCCAATCAGCATCTCTATAGCCCTCTAACACAGTGGGATATTTAGAGTAATGCAATCCAAAGTTCATAGCCCTTTTTAGATACCGCATTACCTCTCAATAGCATGCCAATGCTCCATACTTGGTTGACTAGTAAACGTGCAATATCTGGTCTAGTACAGTTAATAGCATAACGAAGACTACCAATGCCACTTGGATATTCAAATTGTCTAACACTATCACCTGTGTTCTTAAATAATTTCAAAGCAGGATTAAAAGGGATTCAAATAGGTTTACAATCAAAATAATTATATTTCTTTGACATTTTTTCAATATAGTGAGTTGAGATGCCATTATCTGACCTAGGAATTTTGATACCCGAAATAACATCAGCTTCACCTAAATCTTTCATGTCAAAGTTTTATTAAGCAAAGATTTGGTTTCATTCACAACAGATAAGCTAGAACAAAAGATCAACAAGTCATCGACATACAAAAATATCAAAGTGCATACTGAATTTTCATACTTGTAGTAGACGCACTTGTCACTTTCGTTAACCTTGAAACCATTCGATAAGACAAGATTATCAAATTTTTCATGCCACTACTTAGGGGCTTGTTTCAGGCCATTTAGATATTTAACTAACTTGTGAGGAGGACCTATTCGTATTCCATATAACCCTAACGTAGTAAACCTAAATTTTAAGTACTCTAAATAGTTTATGGAAATAATATTTCAGGTTTAAGCAAACTGTGGTTCGAAACCGAATCTGAACTGTATTAGACCGGATTGGTTCGTTATTGTTGTTATTGAGCGCCGTATTGGACCGGATTGGTTTGTTATTGTTGCAATTCTATATAAACCCTAGCCTCTTTTTATTTTTTGTTTGTTATTGTTGCAGGTTAGGGTTCTTCCAGGGAAAGGGGATTAGATCTCATTGAGAGGCTGAAATTAATGTTGTTAATTTTTTGCCTCTTACATATTAGTTAACTACGGTTTACCCATGCCTAGAGACACGAAGCAATGTGTTTTGAACACAGTTTAATTGAATTAGGCTTCTCTAACTTGCCAATCAAGCCGACTTCTCCTAGAAGTAAGGTTCTTAAAGATGTTTTGAATAGAGTTCATCTAATAAACGGGTTTATCCAAGTAAAGAACACATTAACTCAATACGGCGTCAAAAATTTGTTCAAAAAATAGCACATTTGTTGTAATTGCCCACCTAAAGACAGAACACGATGTATTGAACACAACCTAAATATAATTTTCTATTCTGATGAATAATTTCAGCATAATTGAATTCCAAAACAAAATAAAGAAGTACTTTCCAACCAATTAAACAAAACCTTTGTAATTTCATTCACTTCACTTAAGCAAAAGCAAAACTACGGGTCTCTATGCTCAGCATGGGCGCCTCTAATATTAAGTGGCTTCAATTTCTTCATCATTAATCAGAACATCTTTGTATCGAGTTGCCATCTTCATATTAAGAACCTATTTGGAGCATGCACAACAACCTAGTTATCACAATTATCATGACATACGTGCAAGACTGTCAAGCAAATTTAAATATGGTACCTGACACGCTGAAAATTATAAAGGACATTCCCACATTATATTCTTTCAGCTAAGAAACTTGTTTGTGTGTGTGTGTGTGTGTGTGTGTGTGTGTGTGTGTGTGAGAGAGAGAGAGAGAGAGAGAGAGAGAGAGAGAAGATCGACACAAAAAATGGTGGTCGTATCCGTGTCAGACATGTCAGCTACACGTGGGGATATGTATGGGACACATAGAGTGGCGCGTTGATTGTTTAATTTCCTCCCTCCCAAAATGGTTGGGTTTTTGGCAACCATGCTATTGCATGAAAAAAAAATAGAAGGGCCTAATTCAATAATCGGCACCAGCAAATTAGAAACATAACCTTTACTACTGAAAAAATGTGAAATGTTTGAAATATAAAGCAGATGAGGTTTCATTCTTTTAGTTATATGGATTAGCAGGAAAACCCAATTAAAAAGGATATACTCTCATAGTGAATTTCCGAAAGAACCCAGCCTCCAAAATAAAGAGAAAAGACTGACATAGTCAATGGTTGTTGTATCCGTGTCAGACACACTAATGGTCGTCATATCTGTAATACCCGTCCCGGGCATTTGATGTTTAGTTCATGTTTTATTATGAAAAATCATCACCTCATTGCCTTTGTTGAACAGTTTAACATGCCTACCCTTGTCTGCAGCTGCCTTATTCTTCGCATTTGTCTCAACCAACTTTTGCCTCACATAATCAACCACCTCTTAGGACTGCTTAGTCATTGCCTCAGTCACAACGCTAACTTCAGGACCCCGCAGAAGACGAACTAAATCCACTGCATGCTTTGGAGGTGTCACATAAACCAAGGAAAAAGGTGATTTTCCCGTGGCACTGTGAACTGCACTGTTGAAACCAAACTCAGCTTGTGGCAATACATTATTCCATTGCTTTGGCTTGTCCCCACATATACTGCTGTAGACACCCCGATTTTGAACCCGGGATGCGCTTGAGCATTCCCGATGATGAAACGGACCAATCACAACTACCCGAGACTTGTGAAAATGGCTTGAACTTGATTAAAATCAACCAAACATCACCAAATAGTCCAAAACCACTCAAGAATAACCAAACCAAGCAAAACAATCAATCTGTCACCAGTAACCTTGAGCGCTCAAGCCCTGGACCTTGAGCGCTCAAACCCAAAAAACCCACCTTGAGCGCTCAATCCTACGGCTTTGAGCGCTCAACTCTGATCCAGTCAGGAATCTGCAGAGTATCTCATCATGAGATTTTCTGCATGGGAGCGTCTGGGGTGATCTTATACGATCTTCATACGTATAATACACTCTAGGTTCACTCTAAATCTACTCCTAAATCTAACCCTAACCCATCTCAAATACAAAACCCACTCTCTCTCTCTCTACACTTCCCTCCCACTCACTCTATTTAAACCAACCATAACCTCTGGTTGTGGGGTTACGAATTGTGATTTTTCAGCTCCCTCAACCCCTCCTGAGATCACTCTTTCTCTCTCTAAAACTCCATTCCATATCATCAAAAACCACCTACAAAAAACACCTTTCAAGCCCAAAATACCATTCCCCATTGATCATCCATTGATCAATAAACTTCACATTCTGTCTTCACCCATCTAGAACATTAACCACACACTCATAATCTTCCACCCCAAAGCCCAAAATCAAGTTCAAGCTTTCAATCAAGCCGAAAGGTAGTTAAACATGTAAATATTTCACTGTTTTGGTCCTTCTGAGGAAGACCAGTAGGTCTAAGCAAGTTTTCTGTACTTGCATGGGTCTACAGGGTCCAAAATAATCAGACAGAACATTTTCAAAACTTGCAGTTACAACCGGGGTTGAGCGCTCAAGCCCAGTTCTGGACAATTTATGTTTTGCTGACTTCTGTGCCTTCTTTCGGTTTTGATAGTCATTTAATGGTTAATTATGTTCATTTAACTCTCAAAACAACTAATTTCCACTTCAAAATCACATGCATGAGTGCAAATTAACCATTTTATGATGATCAAGTATCAAAACCTTTGAAAGTCTTAAATTTGACTGCAAGACAGGGGCTGTCCAACCTCTTAAACCTTTATTTTATGCACTTGTGGTCCTGAGAATCAGTCAAAATCTATTTTCAAGTCAAAAACCAGAAAGCCATATGATGGCTTGAGCGCTCAAGGTCAAGCCTTTGAGCGCTCAAGCTGTTCTTGGTTGATTTGCACATTTTTGGTTGATTCAATGATGGATCATAGACTAACTTCTTTCTGGTGTGTGTGTGTTGTTATATATGTGCTTATGATCTGGATCTCTCTCTCACATATTCGTTTAAGTGTTTTCCTTTGTTGATTTATAGTGTTCTTCTCCTTTTATCATTCTTTGAAAGATAAAAACTTTGTTTTTTGGTTTGTTTCTTCATTAAAAAGGGTTTATTAGTGATTGATCTTGCAAAGAATGGGCAAAGAAGTAATTAAGAGACTTAAATTCACAGAGTCCAAGAACTGGATTGAGCGCTCAATCCAAGATCCTTGAGCGCTCAATCTGGTTAGGATGGGTTTGAGTACTCAAGCCATTACCCTTGAGCGCTCAATCCTTATTCCGGGATCCAGATTATAAGTCAGTTTGTTAAGTTTCAGGTTAACAATTTCTTGGGTTGATTGTACAGTTTCTGTTGTAATTTGTTTCTGTGCATATTTGTAGTAATTTCTGTTATTTTTATCATCACCACTCATGTAGACCACGTGCACAAGCATCCACCATAAATTCGTATCCTTTATATATATTGTTGTTACGTGATTCCTCCTTCCGATTCCCTATTTTCGTGAATTGAATTAAATTTCAGACGTTTTCAAAATCCCACAAAACATTGAGTAGAGACCGGTTCACAGACCGGGCGAGAAGGGTGCCGTAAAAACCTTCCTCTCTCGTAACCAAACCCCCGAATCCGAGAAATCTTTGGTTTCTCCACGATCAGTAAAATCTTTTTCAATGGGCAAACGAGTCATTTTTAATCGGTTTCTCGGGTTCGGACCACAAATCCGGGTGGCGACTCTAACCATCACAATCTTTCCAACGCAAAACCGAACCATTTCCGGTGGGTCGTCCACAACTACTAATGAGATTACACATGCTTCTATTAGTTACCTCCGTTTGACCATCAGTTTGTGGATGCGCAGTAGAGCTTCACTTTAGTGAAGTCCCAAAACATCTTCCACAAAGTGACCCAAAAATGGCTAAGGAACTTCACATTCCGGTCAGAAGTAATAGACTGTGGAACCTGTAAGAGGGGAAAAACTCACGAAGTTATTTCCGTGCTCTTATGAGATCAAATCTTCTTCAAATGGAGCGACCTCGACCCTGCAACACGAACAAACTGTCAGAGCACCCCCGCCTCTAGGCGGCAAGGGCCCTCCGATGGCTAAGTTAGTACTGACGAACTGGAGGATCACTCAAACGAGTGTATAAGTGCGAGATTAGGTTTAAGCATACCTCTAACGTTCAGGAATCATCTCCTTATATAGGCGATTAGTTTGTATTTGCATTCCTTATGGAATTCTTCTCTGTATGGAATCCTTTCAAGGTTAGGATTCTTCCTTATTGGGCAGTGTAGCATGCATGATTCTGTATCCTTATTCGATAAGGATCCTTGCCAAGATGGCCGCGTATTGCTCGTTCGGAGCTTTACCCTACATGGGAGTTCGCTCTTTATTTAGCAAGGCGGCTGGCTTTCCATCTCTGAGTAGGATTGTGCTTATCTTCGCAAGCTTAACTGATCTTGGGAATATCTTCAAATATTCCTCCTTTTCCTTATCTTCACAAGGCAAGTTTGCTACTAGGGTTTGTCCCGTATTGGGCCGTTCCACCTGTGCTATCCGACAAGCAGTTAGATTCAGGTTGTTGCTGGATTATTGGCTTAGTGGTCGTCGGTGTACTATTACGTGTCACTTTCCTTGTGCATGTCATGTGGTAACTCTGGACGAGCTATTCTGTTCATCTTCTATAATACATGGAAAATACCGCACACAATTGCTCCCCAGCTTTTGATCGTCCATGCACCTTTGCACATGACGAGCTGAAAGCTATCTGACGTGCAGTTGTGGCCATGTTGATTCTTTCGTATCGTCGTCACGCTTCGTACCAAGGTGCCCACCACATGTCAGCTGTCGCGCAGACTCCCCAAGCGATAAGACTGTCTTTGCAGGCGCCAGCGTAACTTCCGAGGCACCTTTCCATCGTCCGAGTGGCATGAATCATTGCACCCTTTTTAATTACCGATTTGACATTAACCCCCCTTTTCATGGAAAGGCGTGAGGAACCAAAATGCCATCGTTTTAGGTGACGTCAGCAAGAACTATTTTGAATTTGAGAAGGTATAAGACGTTTCCCAGACTTTCCTTTTTTCCATATTCGTGTTGTTCTGCGAGAGTTGTTGAGAGCGCTGTTGCCATTGTGTCCTTCGAGTTTCCCCCTTTACAGACTTCTCTTTCGCCGGAAAAGACTCTCTCCGGCCGTCGTCGGTTACCTGTAAATTTCTTGCAACCCTTCCCGCTCTTCTTGCATAGTTGTTTTTAGGGTTTACTTATACCTGCATTGCTTTCCGCCATGGGTAGGTTTAGGAGCCTTTGTGATGACGAGGTTCATATGGAGGCCTTTCGCCGCCGTTACGAGGTCCCTGATGACGTTATTCTGGCCTTGGCTCCTCTTGATGCTGATACCAGTGACCAAACCGAGAGTAGGGTTCATGTTCCCCTTCTAGCCGTTGTAGAAGGAGGTGTTAGGATTCCTTTACATCCCTTGCTAGTCGAGATTTGCCACATTTGTCGCCTTACCCCTCTCCAACTTTGTCCCAACTTCTATCGCGTGGTTATGGGAGTAGTGGCCCTGAACAGACTTCTGGGCACAAACCTGGGTTGGTACGATATCCGTCGTCTTTACAGTGTCTGTCCCACCACCCATGGGACTTATTATCTCAAGATCCGGGACAAAGAGCGTCGTTTAGTGACCGATCTTCCCAATTCCTGCCGTGGGGAGAATGATGATTTTTTTATTGTGACTGGAAATTTTCTACCCAGGGACGATGGTGGCAATGTCGTGGGGCCTCCGTGCCCCCATACTTTTGGGCGTACACGTCAGTTTTGCTCTTTTTGCCCCTTCTTAATTTCTTTATTGTGGTAGCCTTTTCCCTGTTGCTCATTATGTTTACTTCTTTGTACAACAGCGAACATCAACGAGGGTCACCTGGTGGTGCACGACGGTGTTCACCTTCTCGATATTGAGAGAGCACTAAAGTTTCCGGGCATCAAGGGGATCGATCCAGAAGGGCTAGGTCGGGCTGCGCACGTTTTTCTAAAGTACCATCCCTCCTACCGTGGTGGTGTCTGTATAAGTAAGGCTTCTACTTCTGCCTGGAATCTTCGTAGGGGAAGAGGTCGCGTTAGGGTAAGGCGTTCTCCTATTCAGAAGCTTTTTCTCCGTAATCAAGTTATCCGCGCTTCTCGTACAAACATCTATCTTGGTATTGACTTGTCTTGTAAAAATATTCAGAGTGATTTGTCTGGAGAGAGTACTAGCAGTGTTCCTGTGAGAGACCAATTCCTTGTTTCTGCCATGCCGAGAGTTGTGCCCGATTTTTCTGACTTCATAACCCTTGATGATGATGAGTCCCCTGTCCAGTTTCTTGATCCGCTGGGAGCTTCTTCTTCTGCTCGCCCCCCTTCTCCTCCTCCTCCTCCTCCAGAGCAAAGGGATCTTGACACTGTTCTGGAGAAGAGGCCCAGAGAAGAGTCAGTTCCTATTCCAAACCCTCTTCAGCAGCGTCGTCGTACTACCAGGAGTTCCTCTGCTCAGCCACCTCCCCCAACTCTTAAGCCTGAACCTAAATCTGACATGGCCGTTTGGAACCCTCCTCTTCGTCGTGGTACCCAGCCTATCCTTGCTACTGATAGTTGTGACAATGCTGATGTTGCTCTAGCTGTTGGTCGAGCTGTTTTGCTTCCTGGGGATGTTGAGAAAGAGACTGGGTCAAGTTACCTCAAGCTCTTGAAAAATGGCTTTCAGCATCACATCAAGGTATGGATTTGATTGCTTCGTTCTTGTGGCGTCCTGTGTTAGGGGTTCTTTCTTTTTAACATATTGTTTCGTTGAATGTTTGTGACGAACTGTAGTCCATGCAACTCATGTACGTCGCTTGCGACTGTGCTACTAAGGATAACAGAACAATCACTGGTGTTAACGCACAGCTGAGGACTGAGAATGACGAGCTGAAGGTCAGTGCTAATCGCCTGATCAACGCCAACCATTTGATGACGACTGAGAACGAGAAGATGAAGGAAGAGCTGGCTTCGTTGAAGCGTCGTGTAGGTGAGTCTGACCGCAATTTTAGTGATGCCATGACCAGACTTGGGCTTTTGGAGACTGAGCTATCGAACGCTCAGAGGAGCAAAGCAACTTTGGAGGCTGAATTGGCTGTTGCTCAAGCGTCTTCTGATCAGGCCTACAATCTGGGGGTGAATGATACGAAGATGAAGTTCAAGGCCCAGATGCCGCAATTCGAAGAGCTGTTCTTTGCCAGAGGTTGGAAGGCATGCCTGACCAAACAGGATGTTGACAGACGGGATACAATTTGGACTGAGATCAAGTACCCCAGACACAAGGACGTTGCTCCCCAGAATGCTGCTGTGCCGAGCCAGAGTGCAGTTGTTGACCCCAGCCAGAAGGAAGCTGGTGGCAACACATCCGTCCCTGACGAGCAGCAGGTTGAGCTCCCCTCTTCTGGTGGTGATGGTTCAGGTAACATTTCTGCCACTGAGGTCCATGAGGCCCAGTGAAGAGGCCTTGTGCCTGTTTGATTCGTTTTATCACAACTCTTGACATTCCTTAACTTTTGTATGGTACTTTAACACAATTTTTGGTCCCATGCCCTGTGTGGCTTATCGGACGAGCTGACCCTGCGTGGTCTTATTTTTGGAACTACAGTAAGTACACCCTTCATGTTGTTAGGTGGGCTGGAGTCTAGGTTGCCCGTTGACGTGACTTGTTTTATATTAATTCTGCATGTCTTGGTTGCACTTGTTTATGCAGCGACGGTTGAGTAATCTGTGTACAGGTACGAGGAGTGCAAGTTTGGGTCTTGCTTCTGACACCTCTATTGCTTTGATCGGTGGTTTGCACCGTTGAGGTGTGCATTTAACGTTCCTGCATGCAATCAAAACTACACAGGACAAATATTTTGGAACCCAGGCATTCCTGCATTTAGTTAGATACAAGATAAACAATTTGAAACTCAGGCGTTCCTGCACTTGGTTAGATACAAGATAAACAACTTGAAACTCAAGCGTTCCTGCATTTAGTTTGATACAAGATAAACAAGTTTGGAACCTAGGTGTTCCTGCACTTGGTTAGATACAAGATAAACAACTTGGAACCTGGGTGTTCCGGTACTTAGTCAAATTTGTATGGAGCAAACGCCATAAATTGTGTCGAACTTTGGATTATTATGGACGAGGCCATAAGCGGGCTTAGGCATATTCGTGCCTAGTCATGGACATGGCCATGTGTGATTTTTAAGGCATATTCGCGCCTAACCGTGGGCGAGGCCACGGGTTGCAATATTCGCTGCGAGGTCTAGGCATGTTCGCGCCTAACCAAGGACAATTTATAGGCATATTCGCGCCTAACCGTGGACGAGGCCACGGGGTGCAATATTCGCTGCAAGGTCTAGGCAAGTTCGCACCCAACCATGGACAATTTATAGGCATATTCGCGTCTAACCGTGGACGAGGCCACGGGGTGCAATATTCGCTGCAAGGTCTAGGCATGTGCACCCAACCATGGACAATTTATAGGCATATTCACGCCTAACCGTGGACGAGGCCACGGGGTGCAATATTTGATGCAAGGTCTAGGCATGTTCGCGCCTAACCATGGACAATTTATAAGCATATTCGCGCCTAACCGTGGACGAGGCCACGGGGTGCAATATTCACTGCAAGGTCTAGGCATGTTCGCGCCTAACCATGGACAATTTATAGGCATATTCGCGCCTAACCATGGACGAGGCCATGGACGAGCTTAGGCATATTCGCGCCTAATCATGCACGAGGCCATGGACGAGCTTAGGCATATTCGCGCCTAATCATGGACGAGGCCATGGACGAGCTCAGGACGAGCCTGTGTCTGCTGCAATATTAAGCACATATCATGCCCTCCAATATGGGGTTTTACCCGTTCGGTCAAAGCCCATATTTATTTCAAAGTAAAGTAAAGCACAGATTTGTAGGAGAACAAATGGATGGTTTTATTCGCAATCATGATAGTCTTTCTCTAAATAAAGGTAAAACAGTCGCATTTTGCCTTTCAGGGCATTCTTCCAAGGAAATTTCATAAAGAAAAAACTTACTCTGCCTTTCAGGGCATAATTCAAAGGAAAAAGATACCTTTAAGGAAAAAACTTCATAAGATTCTGGATATTCCAAGGGCGGGGAACCGGATTCCCATCTAGATCAGCAAGCATGTAAGCTCCGACGCCTGCTAAGCCAACCACTTTGTAAGGCCCTTCCCAGTTTGGTCCAAGCTTTCCGTCTGATGCTTTCTTGGTATTCCCCACCACCTTCCTCATCACGAGGTCCCCTACTCCAAATTCACGAGGGTGGACCTTCTTGTTGTATGTCCTGCAAAGCTGTTGCTGGTAGGCTGCCAGTGTGACCAGAGCTCGTTCTCGTCGCTCCTCTGCAAGATCCAAATTTGTTGCTAGTGCTTGTTCGTTCCCACAAGCCTTTACTAATGCGGTCCTGTTTGTTGGTAGCCCCACTTAGATGGGGATCACGACCTCAGTACCGTAGGCTAAGGAGTATGGAGTCTCTCCCCTTGAACGTCTGGGGGTGGTCCTGAATGCCCACAGCACTATTGGTAGCTCGTCGGGCCAATTGCCCTTCTTTTTCTCCAATCTTCGCTTAATTCCCTTGAGGATTGTTTTGTTGGAGGCCTCTGCCTATCCGTTACTTTGAGGGTGTGCCAGTGTGGAGTAGTAGTTCTGTATTCCATGCTGTGCACAAAAAGCTTCGAACTTTGGCCCGAATTGTGCCCCGTTGTCCGAGATTATGCAGTAGGGCACCCCAAACCTTGTTATGATGTTCTGCCAAACAAATTTCTCTACATTGGTCTCAGTTATCTTGGCTAGCGGTTCTGCTTCAATCCACTTGGTGAAGTAGTCCGTCCCCATCAGCAAGAACTTCCTCTTGCCTGTTGGCATGGGCAGGGGCCCTATGATATCGAGTCCCCATTGAGCGAATGGCCATGGGCTAGTGAGGGGTTGCAGGTCTTCTGCCGGTGTCCGAATTATCGGTTTGAATTGTTAACACTTTTCACAACTTCTGACGAACATTTTTTGCGTCTTCCTGCATGTACGGCCACTAGTACCCCTGCGTTATTGCTCTATGCGCTATCGATCTGCCTCCCGCATGTCCGCCGCATGTCCCAGCGTGTATTTCATGCAAGAACTTTTGTACCAACGTGGGATGCACACAAAGCAGGTATGGACCGTGATACGACTTCTTGTACAGCTTTCCCTGTGGTGAGAGCCAAAAATGAGCAGACTTTAGTTTGATTTTGTAGGCCTCTTTTCTATCCTCTGGAAGGGCTTCGTCCTTTAGGTAAATGACGATCGGATCCATCCAGCTTGGTCCCAGGTCTGTGTCCATATTGGTTTTGGTCTCCTGCCCAATGCTGGGCTGGGCTAGGTATTCAATGGTCACAGTGCGCTTGTACTCTGTTGGCAGTGCTGAGGCCAAGCAAGCTAGTGAATCTGCATGGGCGTTTTGTCCCGAAGTGATTTGCTCTATCTTTGCTTCCTCAAATTCCGCCAGTAGACCTTGTACGACTTTTGCGTAGGCTGCCATTTTTTCGTTTCTTAGAGCGTATTCTCCACTTAGCTGGTTTACTACGAGCTGTGAGTCACAGAAGATCTTTAACCTCTTGACCCCAAGGGTCCTTGCACTCTTGAGCTCGATTAGGAGGGCCTCTTATTCTGCCACGTTGTTTGTCGCACTGAAGCCCAAACGAACGGATTGTTCGAGCATCAGACGTTCTGGAGCAAATAGCACTATCCCTGCCTCAGAGCCTTTGCTGCATGCTGAACCATCGACGAACAAGTGCCAGCTTCCTGCGCTTTGATCATCGCTTTGGGGGTTCGGTTCATATTCGCGAACCATGGGAGGCTCACCCTCTGTCGGGGTAAACTCAGCTACGAAATCTGCCAGTACCTGGCCCTTGATGGCTGTTCTTGGCTGGAAATCAATGTCGTACTGGCTGAGCTCTACCGACCAAGTGGAGATTCTCCCAGAGAAGTCTGCCTTTCGAAGCAGTACTTTTAAGGAAAACTCGGTGTATACAGTGATGGGGTGCTCCAGAAAATAATGTGGTAGTTTCCGTGAAGCCATAATTAAAGCCTTAACGAGCTTTTCCAAGGGGAGGTATCTAGTGTGTGCGTCAAGGAGAGTTTCGCTCACAAAGTAGATTGGTTTTTGCTCTGTGCCTTCCATTCGGAGGAGGGCTGCACTGATTGCATGCTTTGAGACGGCCAGGTAAAGAATCAGCCGTTCTCCTTTCTTTGGTTTTGTCAACAATGGGGGCGTTCCGAGGTATTTCTTGAGGTCTTTGAAAGCCTCCTCCTGCTCCGGTCCCCATTCGTATCCTTTCCTTTTCTTCAGCAACTGGAAGAAAGGCCTGCATCTATCCAACGAGCGACTGATGAACCTGTTTAGTGCTGCCAGCATGCCTGTCAGTTTCTGCACTTCCTTCGTGGTCTTTGGGCTCTCGAGTCTCTGGGGGGCTGTAATTTGATCTGGATTGGCCTCTATGCCACGCTCCGTGACCAAGTGCCCCAGGAATTTTCCGGAACTCACACCAAAAGCACATTTTGAAGCATTTAACTTTAACTGAAATTGTCGTAAGATATCAAAAGTTACCTTTAAATCGGTTATATGATCAGCTTTTTCCTTGCTTTTCACCACCATGTCGTCTATGTAGACCTCCATAGTCTTCCCGAGCAAGTCCTTAAACATGAGTGTTGCAAGTCTTTGGTATGTGGCTCCGGCGTTTCTGAGGCCGAATGGCATGACCCTGTAGCAATACAGTCCTCGTGGGGTGATAAATGATGTCTTCTCTTCGTCTGGTCCATGCATTGCTATCTGGTGATATCCCCTGTAGGCATCCAAGAAACTCATTCGTTCGTACCCAGCAGTTGCGTCAACAAGCTGATCAATTCTGGACAGAGGAAAACTGTCTTTGGGGCAGGCCTTATTCAGATTAGTGAAGTCGACGCATACTCGCCACTTCCCGTTCTTCTTCTTGACGATGACCGTATTGGACAGCCATTTAGGGTAATTCACTTCCCTGATTGCTTTGGCTTCCAGGAGTCGATCGACCTCTTCGTTAACTGCTTCAGCATGCTGAGGAGCCAACCTTCTGGCCTTCTAGATTACCGGTCTGTGCTGGGGGTCTACGTTTAAATGATGGCAGATTATATTGGGATCGATGCCTGGCATTTCTTGGGGCGTCCAGGCGAACACATCAACGTGCTGTTTAAGGAAATGCACGAGCTCTTCTTCTTCCTTCTCGCCTAGCTTTTCTCCTATCAGGAAATACCTCTCTGGATCCTGGTCGTCAAGATGAACCTTTTTCAGACCCTCCACAGTTCTCAGGGCTAGATTCCCTCCAACGTCTTCAAATGTAGGTTGATCGGGTATTTCGACGGACTGAACGAGATGTGCCTTGGGGGCTCTGTTGATTGTTGATACTAAGCACTGACTTGCCATTTTCTGATTTCCTTTGATGTCCTCAATGCCCTCTGCCCCCGGGAATTTTATCATCTGATGGTAAGTTGATGAAATTGCCTTCATCTTGTGCAACCACGTTCTGCCGATGATGGCATTGTAGGAAGATGGGACGTTGACGACCAGGAACTCTGTTTTCAACACTACGGACCTTGCTCGTACGGGCAGCGTTACTTTACCCATGGGCCAGACTGGCTGTGACCCGAACCCGATCAGAGGGGTTTGAGTCTTTTCCAAGTTTGCCCTTGGCAATTCCATTTTCCTAAAAGCGTCATAGTACAGAATCTCCGTGCAGCTCCCCTGATCTACTAGTATTTTCTCGACATCGTATTCCCCTAAGCGTAGGGTAACGACCAGAGCATCATTGTGTGGCAACGTTACTCCCTCCAGATCCTCGTCCGTGAACGTGATTGAACGTGCCACGACTTTCTCCTCTCTGGGCCTCTTCATACCCAACTTGTACACATGTTTCACATGCTCATTCTGCCTTTGTACATATCTGATTTCATTTTCGGTATAGGGGTTTGCATGACCCTGGATCATTTGGATCAGACCTTTGGGTTTTGCCAAACAATCCACTTCTTCGACTGTGGTTGCTTGATTTTTCTTTCCCTCTGCCACGTGCTCATCGAGGCGGCCCTCTGATGCCTTCTCGTCCAAGAATTTCTTATACTCGAAACAGCCTTCCGTCATGTGCCCCCAGTCCCGGTGATAGCTGCATTTCTTGTTCGTTGCTCTCCGCTTTTCTGGGTTTCCTGTCATTTTAGGCGGATCGCGGAACCATGGCTTATCTCTTAGCTTGTACAACATTTTGTAAATTGGCACGTTGAAAACCGTGTAAATGCTGTGGAAAGAGCGAGTCTCCACAGCAGCCCTATCCCGTCGACTTGACGAACTATCTCTCTTGCTGGTGGGATATTCCTTTCTAAAACCTCTTTGATCAATCGTCTTCTTCTCTGGGGTGGCAGGTCGTGCCGCGTTCTCTTTTTTGCATTCTCGCATACGGTCATCCTCGACGAGCGCATGCTGTTCGATACGTTGCATGAGCTTTGCCACCGTTCTGACTGGGTTCATAGTCAGGGACTTCCTCAGATCTGAGCTAACAGGCAAGCTCGTCTTGAAAGTCGCTATAGCGTATTCCTCGCTGCAGTCCTCAATCTCATTAAAGGTTTCCGAGTACCTTTTTGAATACTCCCTCAAACTTTCTCCTTCCCTCTGCCTCATGGCGGTCAGGATGTCAAAAGTTTTCGGGGCCACCCGACTCGTCAAGAATCGGGCTGTGAACTCCTCGGAGAGCTGCTTCCAACTGTGGATCGAGTTTGGTGCTAGCTTATGATGATACCAGCTTATGATGATACCAGCTCAACGCCATCTTACCCAGGCTTGACGGAAACATCTTGCACATTAGGGCGTCGTCCCTCGCATGCATAAACATCGCCTGCTGGTAGTGCTAAATGTGGGTTACTGGATCATCTGTGGTTTCGTACAGCACGAACGGATTGTGCTTTATCCTGGCGGGTGCGTCCGCCCGTTGGATCCATTTAGCAAGTGGGGAAGCAGCCGCATGGTTCAAAGCCTTCCTAGCTGCCTCTCGGGCCACTTCATGCTCATCGTAGCGTTCATTCGAACCGGACCTTTCATACCGGTCCCTTCCATGCCGCCTTCTTTCCCCACTATCCGGGGATTCGCTTGCGGCTCTTGTTTTCTTCTGTGGGCCCTTCCTGGCCGTGGAATCCGCCCTTTTTGGTGGGGATTCCCTCCCCGACCGTCTCCGGTCTTTTCCTCCATCTTGGGACTTAGATTTCAGATTCTCCTCCGCCTATCGCAGGCAGTCCTTCAGATTTCGGATCGTGGCTTCTTCTTGAGCAATCTGCCGTGCTAGGTCCGAAACTTCCTGCTCGCTTCGCACAAAACTCTCTGCATATTCCCTGTCTCGCCTCACCCTGGAGTCTGTCTTTTTCGAGGCGTGGTGCGGCGGGGAGTTTCTTCGTTGATCCCTTCGTGATTGGACCTCTGAATCTCCCCTCCGGGATCTGCTAGGCTGAAAGCATTCCACACGCTTCACCAGGCTTGCCAACCTTGCGGGGGGAGGCTTTCTTGGGGCGACAGGAGGTTCCTGAGAGGGATTTCCCCCGGCCCCACTTTTCTGCGGTGTGCGAAGATCGCGATCGTCCATGGATGATCTCGGTGGAGGTTTTTACTTTCCCGCAGACGGCACCAATTGTAAGAGGGGAAAAACTCACGAAGTTATTTCCGTGCTCTTATGAGATCAAATCCTCTTCAAATGGAGCGACCTCGACCCTGCAACATGAACGAACTGTCAGAGCACCCCCGCCTCTAGGCGGCAAGGGCCCTCCGATGGCTAAGTTAGTATTGACGAACTGGAGGATCACTCAAACGAGTGTATAAGTGCGAGATTAGGTTTAAGTATACCTCTAACGTTCAGGAATCATCTCCTTATATAGGCGATTAGTTTGTATTTAGCATTCCTTATGGAATTCTTCTCTGTATGGAATCCTTTCAAGGTTAGGATTCTTCCTTATTGGGCAGTGTAGCAAGCATGATTCTGTATCCTTATTCGATAAGGATCCTTGCCAAGACGGCTGCGTATTGCTCGTTCGGAGCTTTACCCTACATGGGAGTTCGTTCTTTGTTTAGCAAGGCGGCCGGCTTTCCATCTCTAAGTAGGAATGTGCTTATCTTCGCAAGCTTAACTGATCTTGGGAATATCTTCGAATATTCCTCCTTTTCCTTATCTTCACAAGGCAAGTTTGCTACTAGGGTTTGTCCCGTATTGGGCCGTTCCACCTGTGCTATCCGACGAGCAGTTAGATTCGGGTTGTTGCTGGATTATTGGCTTAGTGGTCGTCGGTGTACTATTACGTGTCACTTTCCTTGTGCATGTCATGTGGTAACTCTGGACGAGCTATTCTGTTCGTCTTCTATAATACGTGGAAAATACCCCACACAGAACCCCATGCAAGCGTACCACCTCTCGAAAGAACAAACAGGCCACATGCGATGCATCAGATGTCTTTCAACACATAATATAATGCACCATCTTGGAAAACCTGTCTTCCACCACAAACACAGAATCCATACCACGCGGGGTAAGAGGCAACCCTAACACAGAATCCATATACAAATCTTCCCAAATATTATTAGGAACAGGTAAAGGCGTATAAAGACTAGTATTTTGAGACTGACCCTTAGAAACCTGACATGTATAGCACCTTCGCAAAAAATTTCCAGCATCCCGCTTCAATTGTGGCCCGAAGTACCTCCCCTCCAAGCTTGCAACGGTCTTGTCTCTCCGCAAATGACTACTCAATCCTCCAGCTTGACGGTCTCAGATTAAGCACTCCCTCAACGAAGACCTTGGTATACAAAGACGATATCCACGGAATAACACCCATCAGTAACATGAAAGTCACTAACATGTCGATTCTGAATGCACACCTCACAAATCTCTTTGAAATCCTCAACCTCTAGATACAACTCCTTCAAGAACTCAAAACCCACAATCTCTTGGGTTAAAGTCACCAGCAACTTGGCACGACGACTCAATGCATCAGCCACTCGATTTGTCACCCTAGACTTGTGCCGAATGGTAAAAGGAAATTTCTAAATAAAAGTGGCCCACCGCACATGCATACTATCCAACTTCTTTTGACTGTTGATGAACTTTAGCGCTTGATGGTCAGTGTACAACACAAACTCCCTTTGAATTAAATAATGCTCCCAATGTTTGAGAGCACAAACCACTGCATAGAACTCTTGGTCATAAGGGCTCCACTTTTGCCTTGTTTCACTTAACTTCTTGCTGAAGAAGGCCACAGGTCACTTTCACAAGTCATTTTTCTTGGGAAAGAACAGCCCCAATACCAACTCCACTAGCATCACATTTAACCTCAAAAACCTTCTCGAAGCTAGGTAGAGCTAAAACTGGAGCAGTGCACAACTTCTCCTTAATCACCGTGAAATTGTTGTTTGCTCCTTCTCCCCACAAGAATTTCCCTTTCTTCAAGCACTCAATGATTGGCGCCACAATGGTGCTGAAATTTCTAATAAATCGGCTGTAGAAAGTGGCCAATCCATGGAAACTCCGAACATCAGTAATTGTTTTTGGAATTGGTAAATCACGAATGACATGAACCTTCCCCTCCTCCACATGTATACCTGCAACGCTCACCACATAGCCCAAGAACAACAAGCTGTTTGTCAAGAAACTGCACTTTTTCAGTTGTATGTACAACTTATTTTCTTGCAGCACCATCAACACTTGGCGCACGTGCCCCACGCCCCACGTGCTCATCCTCTGATTTGTTGTAGATAAGTATGTTGTCAAAATAAACGACAACAAACTTTCCCATGAATGGTCTTAGCACTTGGTTCATCACCCGCATGAAAGTACTTGGAGCGTTAGAAATGCCGAATGGCATAACCAACCATTCATAGAGGCCATCCTTAGTTTTGAACGCCTTCTTCCACTCATCTCCAGGCTCGATGTGAATCTGATGGTACCTGCTTCATAGATCAATCTTTGAAAACCACTTGGACCCATCCAGCATGTCTAGCTTGTCATCCAGCCTAGGTATTGGAAACCTATACCAGATGGTGATCTTGTTGATGGCACGGCTGTCCACACACATATGCCAACTCCCATCCTTTTTCGGTGTCAACAAGGCGGGAACCCCACAAGGACTCGAGCTCTCCCGTATATGACCCTTCTGCTATAACTCCTCTACTTTTTCCCTTAGAATCTCATTCTCCTTTGGACTCATTCAGTAGTGTGGTAAATTGGGCAGACTAGCCCCAGGCACCAAGTTAATCTGATGCCAAATGCCCCTTAATAGAGGAAGCTCGTTTGGCACGTCATTTGTAACCAGCTCCTCAAATTCCTCCAATAAGGGCTGTATCTTGTTAGGCACAACAACTACACCAGCGTTCTTATCCTCTACAACCAATACTCTTGGAGTGGGTAAAAACTGATTACCCTACTACTAGGCATAGGCACGTGCCTATGGCATTCACCATGAAAGGGTGAAAGGCTCGGCACCACCTGGGGTATTCGAGAGCCCTGTGCCGAGCTGGTTTGGCCACGAGTAAGGCCATAATAAAAAGGAATAAATTAATATACCAGGATGTGCCAGCTCGGTACAAGTCGTGTGGGGATGCCCCTGGTACGGCCGAGCTGGGGAAGCTACGGATAAAGCTTGAACAGCACTCTGGAATACATGGGCTCAGCACGGCATAAGTAGCTGAGTTATGTACGAGTCATGCCGAGCTACGTGGAAGCACGGCACCGCCATGGATAAGGCGGTGAGACATTCCAGAGTGATCTAGAAGCAGCTCCTTATGAGATAAAGGAGCAATCCCGTGAAATAGGGATTAATATGGGAAGTCCTAATGCGGTTAGGAGTATACCCCATGTAGGAAAGAATCCTGTATGGAAAGTAAAGGCCTCTGCTAGACGAGATCTAGCAGGATATGGATACTTGCCCTTAATAGGAAAGTCCTATTAGGAAGGGGATTCCTAAAGAGAATAGGAAACAGGGGCATGAGATGCCTAAAGTGAAGAACATCTACCTTTATAAATACAAGACGATAACCATGACAAAAGGTACGCGGTGAAATCTATTTTCATACGCATTGTAATTTGAGCACTCAAAGTACGTGATACTAACTTAGGCATCGGAGGGCCTTTGCCAACGAGAGGCAAAGGTGCTCTAACCCTTTCTCTGTTTTGCAGATTTAGGGTTGAATCAAGGAAGCACGTGATCCAGGGCTACGTGGATTTTTTCCCGTACAACTCTCACCACCATGGCATAAATCTGCTCAGACTCCTTAAAGTCTGTCACAAAATTAGCTTTTGAACTAGCAACTGTTAGAAACGATGGCTGCTCCACTTTTGGCTTGACAGACACCTTTTGGCTGGAAGGAACCATAACAACCTTACAAGCCTCCCAATTAAAAGAGTACATGTTGTCACGACCCTTGTATACCACGTCCACATCAAACTGCCAGGGTCTACCTAACAGTACATGGCTAGCGTCCATCCCAATAACATCGCAGGCAACTTTAGCCTTATAAAATTTTCCAATGGAAAGGGAAATTTTACAGGCTTCGGTTACCTTTATCGTTGGGCCCTTCTTGATCCACCCAATGTTGTAAGGTGAAGGATGGGGCTCCGTCGACAACTTCAGATGGTCCACCAGTCTCTTTGCTACAAAATTCTTGCAACTGTCACTATCTACAATTAGGTCACACACCTTCTAGTTGATTGAACAGCTTAACTGAAAGATGTTGTGAAAGCTGAGTGTTATCTTCTAAATTTGGTGCAAATAACACCATTTGCACCACACAGTTTACTCGATCCCCATCTTCCTCCGCATAATCGACTTCATACTCCTCATTCCTTTCGCCCACTGCTCCATCAGCATCCTCTTCTCCTTCCTCTGCCAGGGCCAACTTTTGATCCAGACAACTACTAGAACGGTGACTAGGCTTTCGACACCTGTAGCACTTGTCGAGCAAGGGCTTGGCATAAGGATTCGGCGCCTTAGCCGCGGTTCAATTGGAACTGCTTGTCTGATTGTAGCTTTCGGTTGAAACGTCGACTTCCCCTAGATTGAAATGTCGACTTCCCCCGAGATTTTGCTTCATCTCCTTCTGCAGCTTTCAGTTGAAACGTCGACTTCCCCTTAGATTCAGGAGGAATGGACGATTCTGTTGTGTTACGACAGTATCCTGAGTATGCTAGTTTGCGATCATGCTCCAACCGCTCGGCCTTCAATGCTAGGTTGTGGGCTTCATCCACATCCCAGACTGTCTGCAAACCAATCTGATTCTGCATTGATTGCTTCAACCCATTAAGATACCTGACTACCTTCTATCTGTCTGACTCGTACAGATTATTATGATCTGCAAGTCGATTAAATTAAGCCATGTAATCAAACATAGACTTGTTCCCCTGCTTGCAGTTTTGATAGGCATGAAATAGGTGTTGCTCATAATCAGGGGGTAAGAACCTATCCATCATGAGTAGTTTCATTCTGCGCCACGTTCGCACAGACTCCTTTCCTTGCCTTCGATTCTTCGTCTGCAACTGGTCCCACCAAACTGCAGCGCCGCTTTTCAGTTTGTAAGTGACCATCTTTACCCACTTTGTGTTTGGAATCCCTGTCATATAGAGGAATCGCTCAACCTCTGATAGCCAATCCAAAAACTCTTGGATTTCTAGATTACCGCTGAATGTGGGAAGATCTACCTTCACACGATTGTGGACGGTCGACTTCCACCGGTTTGTTTGAAAATGATGTTTTGAAAATAGAGTCGCCACCCGGGTTTTTTAGAAAATGGTTCAGGACTCAAGAAACCGTTTTAAAAAGGATTGAGAAAATGATTTAGAAAACGATTTGGAAACCAGAGATTCGTTTTGGATTCGGGAGCCAGGTTACGAACGGGGAAGGGTTTTAATGCACCCCACTCGCCCGATTAAAAATTGGTGTTTACTAAACATTTGTGGGATTTTTAGAAAATATTTTAATGCCGAACTTTAACAAATAAACATTTTAAAATCAAGCTAAGCAGACGATAATAATGAAAAACAAGCAATTAACATGCAAATTACAGTACGAAAATCAAGGGTTCAAACTGTTCATACAAGGAAGTGATTCAAAATTTTAGATTTTACAAAAGTGTGCCGTGCGGCACTGTTCATCATTCCAACGGTCAAATTTTCAAAAAAGTGTCGTACAGCACCACAAGTGTACCGTGCAGTACAGGAGGAGTGTCGTGCGACACAGTTTCCTTTACAAACAGTTCAAAACTTTGATTTTCGAAAAGAATGAAATAAAGGCACATACAAGGCATGAAACTTAATTGAAAACAAGAGGAGTGCCATGCGGTACAAGAGGAGTGCCGTGTGGCACAGTTTCCTTTTCAATTTTCAAAACTTTGATTTTCGAAAAGAATGAAATAAAGGCACATACAAGGCATGAAACTTAATTGAAAACAGATTATTTTGGATGGGAAATCAATGTGTTTGAATGGGGAATATTCCTCCTCACTAAATTACCCCGTATGAGGGGATATTTTCACCGTACGACGCAACCGGGAGGTTTCAAATTAAACTGATTTTTGTTATAACATGGGTATACCAAATGTGGAGTTGATATAGAAGATCATCCCACACTTTGTACCCCTCCCCTCAGGGTATCAAAGTTGTGAAATTTGGCGAAACGAAAATATACCTCGGTTTGCAACTCTCGAATTAAAACTCTTTCTTGAACTTCCGAATGTGGATTGGGCTTCCTCTGGACTCCAACTTCAATCAGGTACTGTGGCAAAGATGGTTGATGACAAGAACTCAGACAAACTTTGAATGGCAAACTCACGACTTTGGGGACCAAAAACAGGGGGTTGGGTTTTTGATTGAGTTTATTCTGGAGGGAACAATTGGGTTGATTTCTAGAGATAAGAATGAAGATGGTTTGTAACCAAAGTAGTGTTTTTTGGCAGAGTTTAGTAGTAGAACTTCATGGTTTTTCTCACAATTTTTCCATGCCAATTCTGTAGCATCCAATCGACATATATAGGCGTAGGAATATCCTTGGCCATTACGTATTCTTGCTACCCACACAAAGGAAACATGACTATTCTTTAGCCTTTAAAGCCTTGCATGTAACCATGATGATCAGAGGAAGCATTCGTCAACATTTTGAGCTGCTGGAACTCTGCAAAAGCTGTGTGACAAGTGACAGTGCCGTACGGCACACAAACTTTGCTGTGCGGTACACCAACTGTGCCGTACGTCACACTTCCACCGCCAAAGTTCAAAAAGGCTGCTGTAAGTGACTGAAGCTGTACCGTGCGTGAGAGATGAGTGTAGTGCGGCACTGTTGATTTAGTTGACTTAAAAAGTTTCAATTCGAGAGGCTTTTTGGGAGTTTCTTTTCATCATCGGGGATAAAAATGTACACAAACGTCTCATTTTGGGGTGTCTACAACGATATTCATCGAATAATTGTTGTGGTCGCTCTTGTGGAGGGTTTTCTATCGCTTCTACTTCTAGTTCTGATTCTTCTTCACTGTCTGCATGATTAGCTGAGCGTCTCCCGACTACAATCCAGTTATCGGGTTGGCGTTGGGCAACTCCCACCGCATGTTCCCAATCCTAGTTAAGACGACGGTGTTGGGCAACTCCCACCGCGCAATTCATGTTTGCATCTAGTTAAGTGGAATCCCTGATTAGGTGGGATCAAATTAATTGAAATCCCTCTATGCCGTTTGATTTGTTTTTCTCAATCTCAGCCGTATAAGATAAGGAAAATGCTAGAGGCATACAAACCCAACTACACCACTGCTTGCGACCTAGCTTTGTTGTAGAATAGGACGCCCCAAACGAAGAATTAGGCCATTGAGAGCATAATAGCCCGGTAAGTTCGGGGTCGATTTCCCCAGGGACCAAATGCAACCGGCATGAGATTTGACTTGCGATGAGATTTTGGCGTTAAGACGGCTAACTTTTGAGTGGGTTTGTTTGTGATATTCTCTCTTTACCTCCTAACTTGATGAAAATGGGATTTGACTAGAAAATTAAACAAGGGCTTGGTTAGGAGTTCAAACCACCCATGACTTAGCTTCTTTCCCGTTTCTCAAAGATAACTCAAATGAGAGTCGATTTCCTCCCTCACACTCGGATGATTTAACAGTGAAAATCAAGTTTAACATAAGATGGGGTTTGGTAATGGAAAACAGTCTCATTGCGGCATTTTATCAAACACCTAGTGTGTCATGGTTCTAATCATTGTGTGTGCCAAGATTTTGTCTATACCCAGTCAAAGAGATAAACAACACCATGTTTTGATCATAAATAAGAGAGGGATATCCATTCAAAAACCCATATTTAGCCCGAAATGATGAGAAATCGTGAAATCACCTAAGCCATGGGGTAGAAATCATCCCATGCCAAGCCTATTGGACTACTCACGCATGATTAAATGACTCACGCATGATTAAATGAGACATGAAAGAAAAACGTGGTGAAATGAAAATCATGACAAAAATGAAAATAAAACATGGATTTATAAAGATTAGAGAGAGTACTACAACATTAATAAAGAGCAAATACCTTGAATCTAAATAGAAAACCTTGAATCTTAGAGAGAAGTTGGAGCAAAACCCAAAAGAAATGAAAGGGAGATAGAGAAAGTGTATGGGTCCGAATACTCTAAAAAATGTGCAAAAGGGTTATATATATATAGGTCCCTCAAAAAGTTACACAAGTTGTCTAAAAAGTCTGTCAAAAGTTTCATGGAGGAGGTTGGTATCGATACTCCTGCGATCTGGTATCGATACCAGGTCGTTCTGTTTTTTCTCTGATCAACTGGTATCAATACCCCGTTTCTGGGTATCAATACTAGTAGGCTCTAATGACTTGGGCTTGATTTTGAGTCTTTTTTCGGCCTTCAAGTGTCTCGGGTCATCTTCCAAAGGCTTGATCACTTCAAATATGATTTGGGGAGGATTCCCCTCGGCCTTGAACATACTCGGCTACCTCTGGGTACTTCCGGGGATTATTGAGAGCGTCCAACTATTCCATTTGCTCCATTTTCCTATAATTCAACAAAAACACCCTTCGCGCAAAATCAAGATAAAACAAAGATTATATGCGTGCGAGTGTGCCAAAACAAAGGGAGTTAGACACCCAACTATGCAATGTTGTGTGCCTATCAACCACAAACCACACAAGTCCTATGTGGCAGTGGACCCCATCTTTATTAACTTTAAAAAGAAAATGAAAAATGATACAATCTTCCCTCTCCTCCTTGTTCTACCTCCTCCTCCTTCCTCCTCGTCGACTCGTTTCCAACTCCGGCACCTGCAAAACCTTCTTTAACAACTAATCCTCCTCAATCGCCAACCATCACCAGTGGATGAACTACTGTACACTGGCCGGTCTGAATTGTTTATTCGATTCAGCTGTACCCACAACTTTTTTTATTCTTCATCTTCAAGGTTTTCAAGATTGTTCAAAACCTCCTTTCGTTATTGCCAAAATCGGGATTAACTAACATTTTTTGTATGATTAACAGGCTTCTCACATGTAAATTTCTGTTCTTGTGGGTTTTTTTCCTTCCAGAAATTTATTCCAAATTAGGGATCCTGAAATTTGTTCCAAAATGCATGAAGAAATTGGTTCCACTGAATACATGGATCTTGATGTCAAAACCTAATTTCGTCAACGCTAATGATCGATGTAGCTTTTTCTGATGATATACAAATGGAAGTTGATCAGTATTCAGACTCGGTCGGTTTCGCCGGCACCAGATTTGGAAATGAGTAAATAAGGAAGAAGAGAAATTAGAGGGGAATGAAAGGGGATGAGTACAAGCAGTGGTTGGATTTGGCTATGGGGGTAGCAGAAGAGGCCATGGTGATGGGTATGGAAGTGGTGGTGGGGAAGGCGAGGGGATTGGGTTTGGGGGAGAGAGAGAGATGTTCAGTTTTTTTTTTAGTCAGATTAGTGATTGGGTCCCCTGACAAGTGTCATGTCTCTTAGCGCGACACGTGTGTGGTGTGGTTGATTTGTGTGCCTCTAGCATTTTCCACAAGATAAGAGAATTCCTTTAATTTTGGGTTTTTGAATTTTGAAATGATAGTAATCTCAGCCATCGGATTAGTTGAGAACAAACTTTAAAATTCGATTACGGCCCTCCAATGTGCCACGGAGGACACTTGTCAGAGAAACATTTTGAAAACCTTTGTGTAATGTACCAAGGCACGAAGGAACACGTTCTGAACACAATTTAATTGAATTATGCTTCTCTAACTTGACAACCAAGTCGACCTCTCCTAGAAGTAGTGTTCTTAAAGAAGCTTTATATAGAATTCATCAGATAAAATGGGTTAAGCCAAGTACAGAACATATCAATTCAATGTGGCATTAAAAATTGTTCAAAAAATAGCATATTTGCTGTAATTGTTCGCGTAAGGACACAACACACAATGTATTGAACACAACCTAAGTATAATTTCCCATTCTAACAAATAAACTATACTTATCGCTAGAAGGCATGAAGCAACGCGTTCTGAACACAGTTTAAAGGCACGAAGCAACGTGTTCTGAACGCAGTTTAATTGAATTAGGCTTCTCTAACCTACCAACCAAAGCCGACTTCTCCTAAAAGTAGTGTTCTTAAAGAAGTTTTGAATAGAGTTCATCTAATAAACGGACTTAGCCAAGTGCAAAACGTATCAATTTAATGCGGCGTTAAATTAAAAGTTGTTCAAAAAATAGCACATTTGCTGTTATTTCCTACCTAAAGACAAAACACACAATTTATTGGACACAACCTAAGTATAATTTTCTATTCTGACGAGTAAACTATAATTATCACCAATAAAAAATTTCGAATAGACCTCAAACATGGCCCATCAAATTAATTTTAGCAAAATTGAATTCCAAAACAAAATAAAGAAGTATGTTCCAACCAATTAAACAAAGCCTATCTAATTTCATTCAATGCACTTAAGCCAAAGCAAAACTACGGGTCTCTATGCTCAGCATGGGCGCCTCTAATATTGAGTTGCTTCAATTTCTTCATCGTTAATTAGAACATCTTTGTATCCCATTGCTTTTTCATATTAAGTACCTATTTGGAGGATACGCGACAACCTAGTTATTACAATTATCATGAGATATGTGCAAAACTGTCAAGCAAATTTAAATATGGTACCTGACACGCTGAAAATTATAAAGGACATGCCTACATTGTATTCTATCATCTAAGAAACTTGAGAGAGAGAGAGAGAGAGAGAGAAAGAGAGAGAATCGACACAGTCAATGGTGGTCATATATGTGTCAGACACGCAAGTGACACGTGGGGATATGTATAGGACACGTAGAGTGGCGCGTTGATTGTTTAATCCCTCCCTCTCAACTAGGTTGGGCTGTTTAGGCAACCGTGCATTTGCACGGAAAAAAATTTAAGGGCCTAACTCAATAATCGGCACCAACAAATTAGAAGCACAACCTTCACGACTAAAAAAATTTGATACTTTTGAAATATAAAAGCAAATATGATCTCATAGTGAATTTCCCAAAGAACCCAGCCTCCAAAATAAAGAGAAAAGATGAACACAGACTGGTTATTGTATTAATGTCAGACACGCCAATCGTCGTCGTATCCCTGCCAAAAAACCCACCTCCACGGGGTGTACAAGAAAACCGAAAAAACCGTCAAACCGGACCGACCAAACCGAACCGGTCTATTTGGATTGGTTCTATTATTCAATGGGTTGGTTATGGTTCTATAAAAAGGAGAACTGTATATTTTGGTTTGGTCCCCGGTTTCATAATTAGGACCTAGGAATTGAACCGAACCGGTCCATTTATATACATACATATATTATATATAATACGTAATAGGTTATATAATTTTTTAACCTTTTCAGATAGATGCCAAGTGCCATCCATATCTTGCCGTTAAAAAAAATGTCATCCATATCTCCATTCAAGATAACCTGTCATGCATATCATTTACATTGATACAAGATTTCCAACTTCCACCAAACTCTCCATAAACATATCCACTTCCCCACAAACCCCATTATATATATAACAATAACTACGTTAGTTTTTTCCATTCCAAAATTCTTTTCAAGTGTTCTACCTTCAAGTTGAGCAAATAGAAGCAATCAGATTTAATCTTCTTGAAGGAAATTGTAAGTTTGTTTTTAATAAACAATTTTTTAGTTTGATTTCTATTATATTCTGCTGATCATAAAAAAAACCTATTATTTGAATTTTTTTTGTATTTTATTTCTCTTAGATGTCGGTAATCGGAGGAACCAACACCATTAAGGAGGAGCCCATTGTTGTTGATCCTCCTGTGGCAGAGCCTATTGTTGTCGATGCTTCTATGGTGAAGCCTATTGCTATTGATGCTTCATTGTCTCTTGCTAAGGCAGAGGTATGTGTTACTAAACAAAAGGCTAGAAAGCCTACTTCTAAAGTGTGGGAGCATTGTTCTAAAGAGTACGAGCCTGGGACAACAATTGTTAAAGGGGCTAAGTGTAACCACTGCAAGAAATTTTATTCTTGGTTGAGTGAGAATGGCACCAGTACTCTGAGAAAACACTTGCTCAAATGTAGTAAGAATCCCTACAATAAAGAGGTCAAAAGGCAAAAGGCTTTAACTTCGTATGGATCAACAAAAGGAGTTTCTGAAAATAGCCTTGGGCTATGGAAATTTGACCAAAATGCGTGTAGAGATGCATTGGCTAGGATGATAATCAAAGATGAGTTGCCATTTAAGTTCGTTGAATGTGAAGGTTTTCGTCATTTTGTAGTGTAATGCAACCCAACTTTAAACAAGTGTCACGAAATATGATGGCGAGGGAGTGTGTTGCACTTTATGTTAGCGAAAGAAAAAAATTAAAGAACATCTTGAAGAAATCAAATCAAAGAATTTGCCTAACCACGGATACATGGACCTCCCTTCAAAATGTTTCCTACATGTGCCTCACTGCTCATTTTATTGACACGGATTGCAAATTGCATAAAAGAATCATCAACTTTTGTGTGATTTCAAGTCATAAAGGAGAGGCTATTGGTAAGGCATTGGAGGAATGCTTGATTGAATGTGATGATGGCAGATTGTGTACAATAACTGTGGATAATGCAAGTGCTAACGATGTTGCTATATCATATTTGAGGAGGAAGTTCTCAAAGAAGAGTGACATGTTCATTTTAGGAGGTGAACATTTGCAGGTAAGATGTTGTTCTCATATAATTAATTTAATTGTGAAAGATGGGTAGAGTGAAATCAAAGATTCGATAAACCGAATTTGGGGTGCTGTGAAGTATGTTAGGAGCTCTCCCCAAAGAGAGAAACGCTTCAAGGCTCGTGTGGAGAAAGAGAGGATTACATGTAAAAGTTTACTGTGTCTAGATGTTCCAACTAGGTGGAACTCTACTTTTCTCATGCTGAGTACTGCCATTAAATTCCAGAAAGCATTTGAAAGACTCGAGGATGAAGATCCACACTACCCTTTAGAACTTGGTGATGGATGTCCTACCATAGGAGATTGGGATGATGCTCGTTATTTTGCTAATTTTTTAGAGAAATTTTATACTGCGACAGTCCACCTATCTGGTTCTACATATGTCACCTCTAACATGTACTTTTCTGAAGTTTGTGCAATTGAGAACTTTTTAGCTGACTGGAAAAATGTTGCAGAATCCTTGAGTGATGTGTTTGTGTCTATTGGTGGAATGGCAACAAAAATGAAGGCTAAGTTTGATAAATATTGGGGGAAAATAGAAAAGATGAATATGCTACTACTAATTGCTATTGTGTTGGATCCACATTTAAAGATGAGGTATGTGAATTTTTGTTATTTTGAACTTTGTGGACCGACCATGGCTGATGCTCTTACAACAAAGGTGAGAGATGTACTGAATCGTGTCTACGATGAGTATCATAAGTTCAGTGAGGGGAGTTCTTCTGCAAGCCAAACTTCGTTTGACAAGGAAGTTCACCTTCCAAGGTTAGGAAGCGGGCAGATAATATCTTTGCAATCAAAATTTCAAAAACATTTGGAAAAAGAGGAAATTGATGGAGGAAAATCAGAGATTGATAAATACTTGGAGGAATCGTGTGAGAAAGATGCTTCTATTAACATTTTGGATTGGTGGAGGATGAACTATTGTAAGTACAAGGTTCTTTCTGAAGTTGCTCAGGATGTTTTAGCCATTCCGGTATCCACCGTTGCTTCTGAGGCTGCCTTCAGTACCGGAGGTCGTGTGATAGACCAATTTCGAAGTTCTCTTACTCCAAAGCTCATGGAGTGCTTGATTTGTATGCAAGATTGGTTTCACGCTACTCCATTTCCATTTGAAATGGAAGAAAGCATGGCTGAAATGGAGGAGCTTGAATTAGGTAATATATAAAAAAATTGCAATTACTTTTACTTTTCTGTTGTGGTGTTTTATTTTTAATCTGATATGTTTATTCATTTGGGATTTGCAGCTTTGAACAAGGCTCCTCCTAATGTGATCATCGACTAAGTTGAAAAAGGAAGATTTTTGCTGGTTGGAGTTGCTGTTTTGGATCTCAAATGTTGAAGTTTAGTTGGTTTTTTTTTTTCTTTTTATAATGTAGTTGTTGGTTCTATTTTCCTGTTGTTGGATTTCTTAATCTATTGGGGTGTTAGTTTAATAGTAGTAGTTTTGAGAAGAAGTTTCAACATTTTGTGTACATATTCAGTATTTAATTTAATAACGTTGTTGCAAGTATTATAAACAATGAGCGGTCTTTTATTCCTTTATTTTTTTTTTGGCAATTTTTGAATGCTAACATGGTTTAGAACCGGTAACCGAACCAAACCGGACCGCTTTAATGGTTTGGTGTGGTTTGGTTCCATATGTGTAATGGTCTGGTTATGGTTCTTAATTTTTTAGAACCGTTTGTAGACACCAAAATTTCGGCACTCACCGTCTGATTAATTGAGATAAATAAATAATCTTGATTAATTAAAAGTCAAACAATGGTCAACAATTTCAAATGAATATTGGGCCCGTTAAATTTATGGGCTTAGTTTATTTGGGATACGGTGAAGTCCAAAAATACATTGGGCTGAAATGATTAGCCAAATGGGTCAAGAAATTGGGCTGGCTCAAACGTGCAGGCCCATTCAAAAAAAAAATCTAAAAGAGAGTTAAATAATAAATATATTATTTCTTTTTTTTGGGTTAATTTCATTTCCTAAACAAAAAAAAGAAGTCAAAACCTTCTTTTTTTAGGAAATGAAATCAAATCTTCCTGATTGGAAGTAAAATGAAATTAAATTCTCGTGATTGGAAATCAAATTAAATTAAATCTTGCTGATTGGATATCAAATCAAGTCAGATCAATCAAATGTCTTTCTTGGAAATCTTTCCAAACTTAACACCTCTCTCCTTGAGCCTATAAATAGAGGCTCATATGAAGAAGAGGAGGGGAGATTCGTTTGGCATTCAACCAGAGCTCTGAAGCACTCTTCAAGAATTCAAGCATTCTTCAACATCTTGCAGAGAATCATCAAGCACCAAGAACGGCGTGCCGATTTCTTCGCAAGTTTATCAAATCATCCAACAACTCAAATCATCCAAGACATCTGCAGCCTGGGAAATTCCAGAGCACTCTCAAGCAGTTCTCAAGCCTTCTCTGCAAGTTCTTCTCAAATCCCTCAAGTTCGTGTGGAGGATCAACAAGCACCCAAGCTACGTGCCGATTCATCCATAACAACAACGGTCTAAGCGTTGAATCCAGTGAAGATCATTCTTAAATTCGTCGTTTGTTCGAGATAAAGCCGTTCAAGCCCTCGATTAAACTTCATTGTTCAAGCTTCTCAACTCGAAGATTTGAAGGAACAAATTACCGTTTCAATCCTACAACAAGCTTTTATAGCCACTGGATTGCTACTGTTGGGAAACGAATCCCAGAACCCAGTAATTATGCATACAGATTAAACAACAAAAATAAACACAAACCCTACAAGGCGGAATTAGGGTTTACCTCTCATCCGTAGACACGAACGCTGGTTGACTTGTTTATTTTAGAACTTGACAGACCTAATTACTGTATGCAATAAGCTTTGCTCTACAGTACCTCATGATCTTCTGCCATATTCCCTTATATCTCGATCATGTAGTCAAGTGTGGACTTCTACGTGATCTCTTTGTTCTCTCTCACAGCCTCTATTCCAATTTTCTGAATGACTGTTGTGTGACCTAGAGAACATAACGATATATTTATAGGGCTAGAGCAGGGACCTGAGGAGAAATAAATCTGGGCTCCTTGTGTAAATAAGAAAACCTAATCCCACCCGGATTCTATTCTTATTTCACAAATTATAATTCACACCACTAAAGAATTATAATTACACTCCCATCTTTATCTCGATAATATTTCGAGCTCCACGTTATTAAATACTTATTAATCTCCCCACGTTAAGATTACAGATACCCGTTGATTAAATGTCGATTACTAACAATCTCCCACTAATCAACATCTTATAAAACACCTTGAGACTAGCCACTTAACTTATTCGATATGTCGGATACAAATATCCACCTGCAGGGTTTGACATAACCGAAACTTATAAGTTTACTCAAGGGGGTATCATCAATCTCTAACGAGACGTGGATTCTATCAATAATTAATATCCATATATTTCATGCATATAATGTCGTGACCCAACTCACCAAGACTATTGACCGTGAAAAAGATCTCACTTTATAATGAATCAAAGTCAATAACATTAAATGTATATAAGTATTAATTATATCCAGATTAAGAGCATAAGTATTCTTAATAACTATAAGGTTCTAAATGTCTTGAAATGTCAGTACTAAGACAATTACCTTAAATGGTCCTGTTCAATACACACAAAAATGTACTAGCACAATGAGTCGGAACTAGAACCGTTCCCTGTAGTCAAGACAAACCTACTAAAACATTGTACTACAATCCTACTGATGGTGTGTCAAATTCCATCTAAGATTGTGAACCAAAACTTATATTCCACAAGAACCGATGATCCAATCTTCTGTGTGTAAGCCGTACTCTACACACTGGATCATCTACTATATAGAATAAAAGACACATGCACAACATACAATTATATCATGCAAACATTGCCCATAATAGATTCTCATCAAAAAGGGATAAAACTGATTAATAATTAACTAATTAAATATTAATCCATTACATAAAAGCATGGCTTTTAGTATTAGTTTCTAACAATCTCCCACTTAGACTCAAAACCATGCTACCACGCATCTCACTTCCATGCCATTTACTTGACTATCAAAAGTCTTGGCATGTAAGCCATTTGTAAAAGGATCTGCTAGGTTGTTTGTTGATGCAAACTTGGTCACAGCTACATCACCTTTCTATACGATCGCTCGAATCAGGTGATACTTACACTCGATATGTTTTCCCTTCTTTTGAATCTTTGGCTCCTTCGAGTTAGCAACTACACTACTATTGTCACAATAGATTGAAATTGCTGATTGTATCGAAAGTACCACTTCTAGATCCATCAAGAAGGTCTTGGGCCAAACGACTTCTTGGCTATTTCAAAAACTGCCACATACTCGACCTCCATGGTGGAATCTATAATACACGATCACTAGATACTCCACCAACTCATGGCTCTACCTCTTAGGGAAAACACATATCTCGATGTTGACTATCTGGAACTCTTATATAACATAAAGTCTTAATCTGCGTACCCACAAGGCACTAGACTGTCTGACTGGTACACCAACGTATAATCCTTAGTTCTTTTCAAATACTTGAGTATACATTTTATATCAGTCCAATCTTCTTGTCTAGGGTTAGACTAAAATCTGCTAACTATGCCGACAACAAAGCAAATACCAAGTCTACTTCACAGCATAGCATACATGAGGCTTCCTATTGCTGAAGCATTAGGAACTCCTTTCATTTTCTCCATCTCCTCAGATGTCTTAAGACACTGATCCTTGGATAGATTGACTCCGTATCTGAAAGGAAGCAATCCTTTCTCGGAATCTTGCATGCTAAAACAGGTAAGGATCGCATCGATATAGGAAGCTTGAGAAGCCCAACATCCTTTGCTTGATCTCGCAAAAATTTAATCCCAAGGATGTGACCGGCTACTCCTAAATCCTTCATATCGAACTGGCTGGATAACCACAACCATACCAAAGATAACACTCCGACATCGTTTCCGATGAGCAAGATATCATCCACATATAGCAATACAAACACCACCACATTTCCATTGCGCTTCTTGTACACACACGACTTATCCGGACACTAATCAAAATCAAAAGACTTGATTGCTTGATCAAAACGGATGTTCTAAGACCTAGATGCTTGCTTAAGTCCATAAATAGACTTATTAAGCTTGCACAACATGTGCTCATGACCTTTTGCTATGGATCCATCTGGTTGCATCATGTAGATGCGTTCATCCAGATTGCCATTAAGGAACGCAGTCTTCACATCCATTTGCCAAATCTCATAATCGAGATGAGCCGCAATGGATAAGAGAATCCGGATGGACTTAAGCATGGCTACCGTCGAAAACGTTTCCTCATAATCGATCCCTTCGTTTTGAGTATAACCTTTCGCAACAAGCCTAGCTTTATAGGTTTCAACCTTCCTGTCCGCTCCTCTCTTCTTCTTATAAATCCACTTGCATCCGACAGGTTTTATCCCTTCGGGTGGTTCTATAAGATCTCAGACTTGATTTGAGTACATAGACTCCATCTCTGAATTCATAACCTTTTGCCAAAGTTCCGCATCTTTATCTTGTAATGCCTCATTGTAGTTAAAGGGATCAGCATGTTGTTCATCAGGGATCAAATCACAAGATTCTCCCAACAACGTATATCGATTGGGTGAAACAATAACCCTCCCACTACGACAAGGTACTGGTGTGTTAACAACAATTTCATATGATGTAGCCTCTTGTACTATTGGTGTTGAAGAAGTTTGTGCCGGTCTATATTTTCTCAATACTTCTAGAATAATCTAACTATTGGGCTTATGATCTATGACATAGTCTTCTTCTAAGTATCAAGCACTGGTGCTAACAATGACCTTATGATCCTTAGGACTATAAAATAGAGCAACTTTCGTTCCTCTAGGGTACCCCACCAAAACAAACAAACATTTGTCCTTGATTCCAATTTATAAGCTTTCCCTTTCAGCATCTGTGCTGGACTACCCCAATTCTGAACATGCCATAGACTAGTTTTGCTCCCAGTCCACAGTTCTGTGGGTGCAGTTAGTACTAGCTTAAATGGTACCAAGTTTAGAATGTACGCTATTGTTTATAGTGCATGTCCCCACAACGAATTTAGTAAATTTGAATAAGTCATCACTGATCTCACCAAATCCATAAGAGTCTTTTCCTTCTTTCTGCTACACCATTATGTAGTGGCATACCTAGCGCAGACAACTGGGATGTAATCCCTTCTGCTGCCACCATCTCCTAAATACTTCCAAGAGGTATTCGCTACCACGATGAGATCGCAGTGTCTTGATACATTTATCCAGACGCTTTCCCGTTTCCGGTCTATGCTCCTTGAATTTCTGAAAGCATTCGGACTTACGGTGTATCAAATACATGTAACCATATCTTGAGTAATCATCAATAAAAGTATTGAAATACTCAAAATCACCTCTACCCCGGATGTTCATAGGTACACACAGATCAAAGTGAACCAATTTCAACGTTTCATTGGCTCTCCCTTTTTCCTGAAAAAGGGCATCTTGGTCATTTTACCTTCCAAACAGGATTCACAGACTGGAAGTGCCTCCACTTCTAATGAACCCAAATATCCATTTCTAACCAGTCTAGAAATTCTGTTTAGATTAATATGACCTAGGCGTAAGTGCCAAAGATACGTTTGGTTCAACTTATAAGGCTCATTTCTCTTATATGGCAATCTATTAGTGTTATTCAATTCGTTTAGTTGCATTGTAGGAACGATATCATTAATAACGTAGAGATTGTCATCTAAAGAACGATAACAAATAAAATGTTTATTTAACTTAATAACCATAGAGTTATTAAAAATAAACCAAATATCCATTTACAACCAAATTAGAAACCGAAACTAAGTTTCTCCTAATTCAATGATCATAAAGATAATCTCTTGAAATTAAACGCCTACTGCAACTGCTGCTACTTTTGTAGCACTTCCCATATGTAGATAAATCTCTTCATCACTAAGTCTCCTGGTTTCCTGGAACCTTTGCAATGAATTGCAAACATGATTAGTGGCACCCGTATCTACACACCAGGTACTGGTAGATAACACCGCTAAACATGATTCAACTACTAGTGAAAAAAAAATTTCCTTGATTATTGAGATAATTCGGATAACCTTCTTCTAGTGTCCTTTCTGCTTATAGTGAAAACACTTGCCGTTAGGCTTTTCACTCTACCTCCGAGCTCATAAACTGTTTGAGGAACCGGAGCTTGTTGTTGAACCTTTTCCTGCTTCTTGTTGCCTTCCAGCTAAGAAGTAGAAACCTCTTCAACTACACTCACAGTTGTCTATTTATTAACCAAAAAAAACCCTTGGCTAATTTAACTCTCTTTCAGCAGTTTCGTCAAATAATAATGCATTTTGTTCATATTGTAATTCAGGCGGAACTACTGAAAAAACTTGGTAAGCAACTGGAGCACAATATCAACCTGGGTTTCCCCATTGATTTCAGCTCTTGGGATTTCTAGTTCATTCAGAAGACCTATTATCTTCAGAACATAATCCCCTTACTAGGGTTCCTTCACCAATGGTTAATTCCCCAAATCCCACATTACAACTTGCCTAGCCGCACCCCAAACCTTTATTTTAGGTCCTGCATCATGTCATAGGCAATTTCCAAAAAAACTGATGCTGATGTTGCAACACATTCGACATAGAAGCTAAAATGTAACACCGCACCATCTCATCAGTTGTAACTCAATCCTTATATACCGGATTTCAGGTTATGTTGCAATTTCAGTGGGTTTGATAGAGCACACCTCAGAGAACACAAATTTGGTCCCCTAAGCAGTCGACACAATATCCAGGTCCTTTTCTAGTCAATATAATTAAGACCAGTAAATTTGTTTGACAATGTCATCAAGTGGATTGAAAGAGTCCATTTTTTGAATCTGAGAATCACATAACAACAATTATGAAGGGCAATAAAACTTTTTGTATTTCTGTTAAATTGGTTCCCTCAACCAGTCTATTAAAAGAAAAACATTAGCAACCCTACACACCGTGAAGAGTATGCCTCGATGGGTAGGTCCACTACTCTTCATCATTCGTGTAGATAGGCACAACCTTTTAATTTTACTATCTAGACACTAAACCGTGCCCAATAAAATTAAATAGCTAATTTGCTTCGGTCCTATAAATAAAAGCAGTGACTCAGATGGAGAGGATACTTGTTATTTATAGCTAAGTGTATACCATTACCTAACTTCAACATCTATTGTTCCGTAATGAACTACCCCAGATGGAGGAGTAGTCCACACAACAATTATCTTGGAGCTATCCTCTAAGGAAGTAAGTACCGATGATGCTATAATTAATTTCGTCCGATGGGGAGGAGGGCACTAAAACCAACACACAAAACTTAATTATATCATCTACATACTAGTAATGGAGACCATGGGATTTATACAAAATAAACTCCCTCTCCCACTTAGTTATTTAAAAATTTTGTGAGGGTTATCAAAATTAACATGTTTGCAAAAACCGTGATTTAGGTCAAAAGCCAAATATTACCATGTTGTCCAAATATGGTAAACTATCACACATGCAAACAAGATGAATATACAAACATTCATAAAAAGGAAACATAAATAATATGTATCCCAACTATTATGGTCAAAGATGCAATCCTTGAGCAATAAGGAATCCTTCTAGTCTTGAAATCCTTAAGCAGTCAGGAATCCTTCGAGTCTTGAAATCATCAAGCAGTAAAGAATCCTTTCCAAACTTGAAATCCTTGAGCAATACATGTGTTGAAGACTTAGATATTTTGAATCAATCAAGGAAACCAAAATCCAACCATACTTAGGCAAGAAAAATCGGATCTGAAATTTTTCCCGAGTAAACTGCACAGCCTTCAGTATTTTGGACTTTTCTCCCTCATCCAAACTCCAATTGAACTGATTCCAATTGGGTTGGATTCGAAATTCAATTATCTACAACTTCTGTGAAGAACAGAATTTCCAATTCCGATGTTTACTGGGTCAAAACAGCCTTGCAATCAGACCCTAAAAATCTGGAAAAATTCTGCTGCGAGCCAAACACTCTTTTTTCTTGACAAAACTTATCTTCTTGTCAAAAAAGATTGTTTTCTCCGTATCGTATGCCCCATTACAGAATCTGTAATCTTACAACAGATCTATATATCTAAAACGATACAACTGAAGAAACAAAGATTACATCAAAAACTTATGCCTCCCACATACTACTATTACAGATTACAAATCTAAACTTGTAATAAAAAAAACAGTAATAGTAACCACGCATAAAACAATTACAAAGCGTGGGATCCAATCACACAATCAAAAACATGCGTGACCATAATAGTGGGATAATCGATTCTGCAAAACAGACGTTAGAACAAACTAGAACTCTGCAAAACAACGGTTAGCACAGTTCTATATCTATGTTCTACGGACAACATGGCTTGTTCAATCCATACGCATGATTACAGCCTGCTCTGATACCACTGTTGGGAAACGAATCCCAGAACCCAGTAATTATGCGTACAGATTAAACAACAAAAATAAACACAAACCCTACAAGGCGGAATTAGGGTTTACCTCTCTTCCGTAGACACGAACGCTGGTTGACTTGTTTATTTTAGAACTTGACAGACCTAATTACTGTATGCAACAAGCTTTGCTCTACAGTACCTCATGATCTTCTGCCATATTCCCTTATATCTCGATCATGTAGCCAAGTGTGGACTTCTACGTGATCTCTTTGTTCTCTCTCACAGCCTCTATTCCAATTTTCTGAATGACTGTTGTGTGACCTAGAGAACATAACGATATATTTATAGGGCTAGAGCAGGGACCTGAGGAGAAATAAATCTGGGCTCCTTGTGTAAATAAGAAAACCTAATCCCACCCGGATTCTATTCTTATTTCACAAATTATAATTCACACCACTAAAGAATTATAATTACACTCCCATCTTTATCTCGATTATATTTCGAGCTCCACGTTATTAAATACTTATTAATCTCCCCACATTAAGATTACAGATACCCGTTGATTAAATGTCGATTACTAACAGCTACTTCAACACCGGAGATCAAATCAGAGGATTATTGTTCTTTTTCTTGTAAAGAACATTTATTAGAGAATTGTACCCCTCGCATTAAATTCAAATCAATAAAAAATATTATTTTGTGCATATTTTTCTTGTCATTATTACAGGACTCGAATTTGTGTGTTACAAATTTGGCACGCCCAGTGGGACCTCTCTACCTCTCATCTCTTTCTCCAAAATCAAGTTCTACACAAATGACTTTGAAGAAGATCCAAGTAGCTCAGATCAACAAGAAGCTTACCAAGAACGAAGAAGATCCAGCAGCAGTGCTTCCACAGGCCTGGTGATGCGCAGCAAGGCGAGGGCAACAGTTATCGCAGCAAATCAAAGAGTTGCGCCAAAAGTGCTGCAAAGCAAGTACCAACCCGTCGCCACACTTCTGACGAAGAAAAATGATGAAAAGGGCTCCCAAAAGCTTCCTTCCAATGCTGAAAATCCTGTCTCAGGAAGTTTGTCACCCCGCCCATCCCGTTCAATTTCCGATGCAAACTCTAGCACATGTTCGCATTCTGGATCCTCGCCTTCTTCATCGAAGCGCTTAGAATTGCCAGGTCGCTCAAACTCGTCTTACTCCATGGGTATGCAAGTCATGACTATTGGCGCTACGACAATAGAGGAGCAACTGGCTACAATGGCGCACACCATTGAAAAGCTCACCAAGACTGTGGAAGACAAAGACCTCTAGATTGCATCGCTCATGAACAAGTTAGAGGCTCAGAAAGTGGGGGAAACTAGACAAGACAATTCACATCCACCAGGTTTCACACCACAAGGAGTCATATATGGCGATGAAAGCGGAAAGCTCACGATGGGTGATCAAAAACTTAAGCAAAGGGAGGATGCGAACCATGTCTTTTCAGCCAGATGGTAGTAAGATCAGTCATGCATTTTCTACAGACCCAAAGATTGTCGAAAGTGCTCTAACAACTTCTATTGCTTCACTGTCTGTCCAACAACTCCAAGACATGATAGCAGCTACAATCAGAGCTCAATATGGTGGGCCACCATAGAGTGCGTTTATGTATTCCAAACCTTACACAAAGCACATTGATTGCTTTAGAATGCCTGTTGGTTATCAGCCGCCTAAATTTCAACAATTTGACGGAAAGGGAAACCCAAAGCAGCACATCACCCACTTCGTTGAAACATGCAACAACGCTAGGACAGAAGGGGATCTCCTCGTCAAACAATTTATCCGTTCTCTCAAAGGAAATGCTTTCGAATGGTACACAGACCTAGAGCCAGAGTCAATAGATAGTTGGGAGCAGATGAAGCGCGAGTTTCTCAACCGCTTCTATAGCACTCGCCGCACCGTGAGTATGCGGGAGCTAACCAACACCAAACAATGGAAAGATAAGCTAGTGGTCGACTACATCAATCGTTGGCATGCTATAAGCTTAGACTGCAAAGATCGACTTTCCAAATTCTCTGCTGTGAGATGTGCATGAATGGCATGCATTGGGGTCTCATTTACATTCTTCAAGGGATAAAGCCATGCACTTTTGAAGAATTGGCTACGCGCGCACATGATATGGAGATCAACATAGCAAATCATGGTGGCGGAAATCCTCCCACGGTCGAGCACAGCAAGTACAATAATGGGACAAAAAGTGATAAGTTGTCTGGTGCCTCTATTGAAGAGTCAATGCAGTCAGCATGGTCCCAGTCAAGATAACGAGAAAAGACAAAAAGAAGGAAGAAAACCCCAGGGACAAACACCCAACTTTGAAGGAGCTGCAAGAAAAGAGGTATCCTTTTCCTGATGCTGACGTGCCAAGCATGTTGGAAGATCTGCTTGAAAAAAAAGTTGTTCAACTACTAGAATGCAAACGTCTCGAAGAAATGGGGAAGGTTCATGATCCAAGGTACTGCCATTACCATCAGATTGTCAGTCATCCTACTGAGAAGTGCTTTGTGTTGAAAGATCTAATTGCAAACCTAACAAGGAAGAAAAAGATCCTACTAGACGTTGACGAAGTTGCAGAGTCCAACCACACAGTCATTGCAATCGAAGGCCCAACTTCAAGCTCTAAAATAAAGACTGCTAAATCTGCAACGACACCAACACTTGGGGCAATTTTCAAAACCATGCAATTTGGTTTATTCGATCCGATAACAATCCAATGCTCAAGTCAAGATGTACCTACTCATCCTCACCTCAAACGAGCACTAGATGCAAAGAATGACAATGAGTGGATCCCAATCCCCCAAATGAAGTCAACAGAAAACAAGCACAAGATTCATCCTCATCAAGTCAAGAAATGGCAAGTGAAGAAGAGCTTTCCTCAATTCACTGAGAGAGACGAAGTCAATGATGGAAAAGATAAGAAGGAGAAAGTGTTTGAGAAGAGTTCTCCCACACTAATCACCCAACATGACTTCTTTCCTGAAGAGTACTTCGACGACAACTGTTTTCAGATAGTTTACATGATCTCAGCCGATGAAGGGTATGACATAAGTCAAAGTTTCACACACCGAGTTTCAGCTTTTGATCGCATTGAAGCTCCTACTATACGCACTTCAGTTTTTGAGAGATTAAACCAGGCTAGCCAAGAAAACAAGGAAGCAAACTCCCAACCACGAAGGTCTGCCTATTCTCAACTGAAAGATACACAAGTGAAGTCCAAAGCAGAACACAAGAAACGAAATATGGAGGAAGCCATGGTTGATTCAACAAAAGAAGATGAAGAGACTCGAAGCTCGATCCCATCTCGCATGAAGCGCATAACATCACTTGAAATTAATCACGATGGTCCACTAAAAGTCAAAAGGCTCACCATCGTCTTGACCAAACCAGATGAATCTCAATTGGAAGATATAAAGAAGGAGCAGGTCGTCTCTACCATCCCTTGAAGATGACTGAAGCCCATCACACTCCTTGATATGAGCCTAAACTATCTGCAAAAAAAAAAATCTCCTCATCACATGAGTTGAAACTGTATGATGCTCCTGGCCCACATGAGCTAAAACTGTTTACGACACAAAAGAAACCAAAAAAAAAAAACACTTTTGAACTTCATTTTGACTGGATCCCTTCAAAGGGTACGTAGGCAGCTTGGGATTCATCGCAAGCTCAGTCAACCAACTCAAGAAAAAAAAAAGTTCTTTGAACTTCATCGTTGAAGAGATCCTCTTGGTGGCATGCACAAGTCAAGGAGGCCGTCATTAAATCTTCAAATACGGAGTGGCGGTGTGCAACAAATCACAGAGGCTCTTTTGTGACATCAAATCTCATCAAATGAGGATGAGTAGCGACAAGCACGAAAGCTCTTCCACGTTAGCGGATCTCTTCAAGTGATGAGTAGAAGCATGCGTAAAATTGTAGAAGCTCTTCTATAGTCTCCAATCCCCTCAAGTGATGGGGAGCGCCGTCGAGGCAGCGTAGGGAAGGCCTGAACAAAAGCAAAGAGGTCCTCCAACTGTTCGTAGTCTCTACCAAAAGAGCGGCGTGACGGCAACATATGGATGACGTGCACAAAAGCGTTGAGGTCTTCCAACTGTTTAAAGTCTCTCCCAAAAAGCAGCATCGATGGCAACATATGGATGGCGTGCACAAAAGTGCAAAGGTCCTCCCATCGTTCAAGGTCTCTCCCAAAAGAGCCGCGTGACGGCAACATATGGTGACGTGCACAAAAGCGTTGAGGTCTTCCAACTGTTCGAAGTCTCTCCCAAAAGAGCGGCATCGATGGCAACATATGGATGGCGTGCACAAAAGTGCAGAGGTCCTCCCATCATTCGAAGTCTCTTCCAAAAGAGTGGCGTCGATGGCAACATAGGGAAGGCATGCACAAAAGGCAATGGCCCTCCCATCGTCTGAAGTCTCTCCCAAAGGCGAGCAGCGTCGAGGCAACGTAGGGACAACATGGACAAAAGGTAGCTGCACTCCCACCGTCTGAAGTCTCTTCCAAAGGCAAGCGGCGTCGAGGCAACGTTGGGACAGCATGCACAAAAGGCAACGGCCCTCCCACCGTCTGAAGTCTCTCCCAAAGGCGAGCAACGTTGATGCAACGTAGGGACGTCATACACAAAATGCAGTGGCCCTCCCACCGTCTGAAGTCTCTCTCAAACGTGAGCGGCGTCGAGGCAATGTAGGTTCGGCATGCACAAAAGGCAGCGGCCCTTCCATAGTTTGGAGTCTCTCCCAAAGGCGAGCGACATCGAGGCGACGTAGAGACTACATGCACAAAAGGCAGCGGCCCTTCCACCGTTTGAAGACTCTCCCTAAAGTAAGTGGCATTGAGGCAATGAATGGACCACATGCACGAAAGGCAGCGGCCTTTCTACTGTTTGAAGTCTCTCCCAAAGGCGAGCGGCGTTGAGGCAACATAGGGGCGACGTACACAAAACCACAGAAGCTCTTCCGCTTCATCAAATCTCTTCAAATGAGGAGTAGTGGCACGCACACAATTGCAGAACCTCTTTCATCGTCTTCAATCCGTTCAAGTGATGAAGAGTAGAGTCGAAGCAACATACAATGACGTGCACAAAGTGCGGAGGCCCTCCCACTGTCGTGAAATCTTCAACAAGGGCGAGAAGCAGCATTGAGGCAGTAAAGGAATAATGTGTCGAGAAACTCTTTTCGCAGTCGTCATATTGTTTGATACTAATCTTGTTGTTTCCTGAAACAATGGCCAAAACAAAACAACAAGAAAGAAAAAGAGGAAAAAAAAAAAAAAAAAAAGGTGTAAAGTTACTAGTTTACTATGGTGTAGTTCCACCTCAAGGTGCATGTATCCGCTCTTGCTAGCTTGAACAAGTGGCAAAACATTGATGCACGACATCTTGCCTTCAGCCCATATGCTTGCAAAGGAGAGGAAAGCAACTGCGGCTCAACAAAAAAAAAATTAAAAAAAAAAAGAATTTTTTTCAACCATAGGTGGCAAGTGCCAATTCAAAAGTAATTTAGGCTGGCGGCTGGCCTCTCAAAAGCGTGTCAACGAAAAGCTCATGACAAACTCCACCGAGTACCATGACAAATGTTACTTCAAGCCTCGCTTCCAATGCTAGCAAGCAAGCATTGACCCGAGCCTTGAAGTGGGGGCAATTTGTAGACACCAAAATTTCGGCATTGGTTAAACACCGTCCAATTAACTGAGATAAATAAATAATCTTGATTAATCAAAAGTCAACCATTGGTCAACATTTTAAAATTAATATTGAGTCCATCAAATTTATGGGCTCAGTCCGTTTGATAGTTGTGGAAGACCAAAAATTCGTTGGGCTGAGTTGATTAGCCAAATGTGTCAAGAAATTGGGCTAGCCCAACTATGCAGTCTCATTCAGAAGAAAAAAAAATTAAAAGAGAGTCAAATGATAAATATATTATTTCTCTTTTTGCGTTAATTTAATTTCCTCAGAAAAAAAAAAAGAAGTCAAAATCTTCTTTTTAGGAAATTAAATTAATCTTCCCGATTGGAAGTAAATAAAATCAAATCCTCATGATTGGAAATCAAATCCGCTTGATTGGAAATTAAATCACATCAAGTCAATTACGATCTTCACTTTGAGATCTTTCCAAACTTAAGCCCTTCTCATTGAGCCTATAAATAGAGGCTCATTTGAAGAAGAAAAGGGAAGAACTTTTTGCCTAGCGTTCTACAAGAGCACAAAAGCACTCTTTAAGAATTCAAGCACTCTTCAACATCTTGCAGAAAATCATCAAGCACCAACAACAACGTGCCGATTTCTTTGCAAGTTTATCAAATCAAGTCATCCAACAACTCAAATCATTCGAGAGATCATCAATCAAGGAACTCAAGAACACTCTCCAGTATTTCTCAAGGCTCTTTGAAAGTTCTTCTCAAATCTCTCTCAAGCACTTGTGGAGAATCAACAAGCACCCAAGTTACGTGCCGATTCATCTACAACAACAATGGTCTAAGCGTTGAATCCATCGAAGATCGTTCTCAAATTCGTCGTTTGTTCGAGATAAAGCCATCAAGCCCTCGATCAAACTTCGTTCTTCAAGCTTTTCAACTCAAAGATTTGAAGGAACAAATTACCGTTTCAATCCTACGACAAGATTTTACAGCCACTGGATTGCTACATCAACTCCGGAGATCAAATCATAGGATTAGTGTTCTTTTTCTTGTAAAGAACATTTATTAGAGAATTGTACCCCTCACATTAAATTCAAATCAATAAAATTATTATATTGTGCATCTTTTTCGCGTTCTTTATTTCAGGACTCGAATTTGTGTGTTACAAATTTCTCTCCCAAAGGCGAGCAGTGTTGAGGCAATATAGGGGGCAACGTACACAAAACCACAGAAGCTCTTCCGCTTTATCAAATCTCTTCAAATGAGGAGTAGCGGCATGCACACAATTGCAGAACCTCTTTCATCGTCTTCAATCCGTTGAAGTGATGAAGAGTAGAGTCGAAGCAACATACGATGACGTGCACAAAGTGCGGAGGCCCTCCCACCGTCGTGAAATCTTCAACAAGGGCGAGAAGCAGCATTGAGGCAATAAAGGAATAATGTGTCGAGAAACTCTTTTCACAGCCGTCATATTGTTTGATACTAATCTTGTATTGTTTGATACTAATCTTGTTGTTTCCTGAAACAATGGCCAAAACAAAACAAGAAAGAAAAAGAGAAAAAAAAAAAAAAAACAATTCTTACCATTTTTACCTACAAAGGAAAACCATTCTGTTTGGTATTCTGGAAACACTACAAGATTCGACAAGTCTTCGAAGGCTCTTCCATCGTTTTCTGATCTCTTCAACTGGTGAGGGGCGATGGCATGCATAAAATCACGAAGGCTTTTTCACGTCATCAAATCTCTTCGGAACAAGGAGTGGCAAAATCTCTTCAAATTAGGAGTGACGACATGCACAAAATGCAGATGCTCTCCCATCGTTCTAAAGTCTTCACTAATAAGCGTGGCATGTGGAAGACAAAATAAACCGGTGTTTCTCCTTGGGTCCTGCATTAAAAAAAGAAAAAGGAACAAAAAAAAATAAAAAAATAAAAAATAAATAAAAAATAAAACACCAAGCACTACATACCAGCCTGCGGGTAACATTGTTTGTGGGTCTCTCTTTGCTAGTCCTCTTGCAGCCCAAGTCGTGGCATGTTCTTCATAAGGTGACTTCTAGTGGCTCTTGATGTTCTGATCTCCCCAAATGCTACTTTTTGTTCAATGCCGGGCTCCGCGACCATTGGCCGATTGTTTCTATGGGTTCATAGTAAGACTTATGATTTTGAAATAACCAAGATATGAAAGCAACTCCTCTGGCTGGGCTCTATTTATAACAAAGTAGGAGGGTTTTCGACATATGGCAATTTGTCTTGAGCTTGGAAAGTTTGGACTTGAAAGGGAAGGAAATAAAGAAAAAAAATGGAACCATTTTTACCCAAAAAAAAAAAAAAGAAAAAAAAAACTAGGAAAGTTGACCAATCTTGGGTAAGAAAGGACAAGAAGTATGCACTACCTAGCCGTGAAATCAAGTCCAAAATTGAGTGGACTTTATTTCCCACACTGGGGTTTCCAACTGCCCTAAATCATTCCTAAAACAATTCGATTCTTGCCCAAGGAAATAATGGGCACTGCGATCTTTCTTTTTTTTCATCCAAGCAAAACTTGAAAAAAACCACGTTGGTTATTGTGCAATCCTTTCCAAAATCTCGGTGCATGTTGTCCTTTGGAAATGAAGAAAATTGCGAATATTTCCTTTTGGGAAATTCATAATTGCACTGGAATATAAGAAGGCAAACAAAGGAAAAGATTCGAGAGTCGATGGAGAAAATCTGTTCTCGCAAAAATCTTTTTTTCAGAGAATGTAAATTTTGCTAGTCAATTGAGGGACTTCTTGACATAGAAACAGATTAACGACCCCGTGGTCTTCGAGATTGAAGTTCATTCCAAACTAAGCTTGGAATAATCCGTGCTCTTCAGAATCTATGTGGTGATAGATCGAAATGAATCCTCGCGAAAAATTGTAACTCCAACGTTTGGTGCAACACGGCACATGCAATTCATGGATGGGATGCCATTGTAATGCCTAAGAAAAAGAAAAAAAAAATAACAGGAAAAAAAAAAAAAAAAGAGAAGTTCAGCCCACATGATCACAATGTGCCAAGTCCATGTGAAGCTCAAGGTGCAAGCAACACATTCAATTAGGCTATGCCGTGCATTATAATTTGCACTAGTCCAGCAAACAAGTTGCTCCCAAAAAAAAAAAAAAAGTCCATGCCATGTACAAGTCAAGTCCGCTCCTGCGTGCTACTTCAAGCCTCATTTCCAACGCTCGCAAGAGCACCCAAGCTACGTGTCGATTCATCCATAACAACAACGGTCTAAGCGTTGAATCCAGCGAAGATCATTCTCAAATTCATCGTTTGTTCGAGATAAAGCTGTTCAAGCCCTCGATCAAACTTCGTTCTTCAAGCTTCTCAACTCGAAGATTTGAAAGAACAAATTACCGTTTCAATCCTACAACAAGCTTTTACAGTCACTGGATTGCTACTTCAACACCGGAGATCGAATCAGAGGATTATTGTTCTTTTTCTTGTAAAGAACATTTATTAGAGAATTGTACCCCTCGCATTAAATTCAAATCAATAAAAAATATTATTTTGTGCATTTTTTTCTTCACTTGAGGGGATTGGAGACTATAGAAGAGCTTCTACGATTCTGCGCATGCTGCTACTCATCACTTGAAGAGATCCGTTAACGTGGTGTCACGCCCCGATTTTTACCGGCCACTCGCCTACTCCACTTCGGTGGGTATATTGGCGATGCTTTCAAAATCATGACTTTTAAATGCGACGATTGTGAATTATGAGGTTTGCAGCTGTGACTCGCGCTTTTACTAAAATTTCAGAGTCGCCACCTAACATTGAATTTGGGTGTGTCAGGTCACCCGTTAAAACTGTTTTTCAAAGACAACTTCAAGAAAACGGTTTTAACTCTTTTTTTTATTTTCTTCCGTTTGAGAAATTTCTCCTTTCAAACGGGCTTGAAATTGACTCTCTTTTTAGATCTGCAAAATTAGAGATGGGCTCAGGGATTTTCTGCGAGTGGGGAAGGTGTTAGGCACCCCACGTCGTCTGTTCTGCGCTTTCTCAATTTTAGCCTTTTTCAATTAAATATCCTTGGCAAATAATAGAATAAAAGAATACAGGAAATTAAATTATTCTGAAATTCATATGTCGGAATCTAAAGGTCCGAGCATGTTTCGGGTGGGTTCCCACCTTCCGCGTCTCGTGTTTTCAAATTTCGACATATGGATTATCAATGCATTGATTTTGTTTTTTTTTTTTCTGGAAATAAGATTTGCCAGGGGAAAACCGACCAATTGCAAATCTTACTTCAAATTTTTAATGGAGCGGAATCCTTTATCGCCGGGACTCGATTTATAGACTACTTTGAAAATCGCCATCAATCGGTCACATGCTACCTTGAGGTTCCGTAAACAATATATACATAAAAAAAAATTGAATCACTGGTTTTGAATATTGGAATTGAAATTGAAAGGGGGGAACGGGGCCGGATTACATGGTGCTCACCTTGGGTGGCAATTGACTTGAAATGTCTAGGCTAGACGAAAGTATAACATGAAAAAGTGCCTTATTCGGTTTCACTATTTTCAAGCTATATTAACGTTGTCGCGTATAAAAAGACAAATTACAAGACCTCGGTCGGACTGTAATTGAAAAGAGATGACTGGATTTTTTGTGGGCTTTGGACTTAGGCAAAGGCTTTGTGGGTTTTTTTTTATGTGGGGAAGCAGAGGCTTTTTTTTTTTTTTTTTTTTGTTGAGCTTGAAGCTCTGGTTTTTCTAGACTGGTTTTGAAATTGGACAGAGTGAAGGAGAGGGCGTTTTTCCTACTTGGGTTTTGGATCACAGAGAAATGAGAGCCTTTTTTTCTTTTCTCCCGGTTTTTCCTCCCCCCTCCCCTTCAATGCAGTAAACTGCTGCCTTTTATAGGCATGTGAGAGACTGTTAGCTGAGAGACCGTCGGTACCTTATCACAGTGTAATCCATGGGCTGGTATATTTATTTCCCACTGGCATCTGAATGCATGGGTGTGGGTGTCGGCCAGCCTTCAATAAGTTTCCCAACGAGAGTCCCATATTGCTCCATCATGAGTTAATGGATATCAATGCCCTAGTGAGATTTAAATAATCAGCTCCACCGGGTCTGCGATGCTCTCGACTGATGTTCAAAACGGAGTCCGATTAAGGCGCAGGAACACTCAATCTTCTTATTTTAATGCCCAGAACAATATGATACGGTGCACGTAATTTATGCACTTAGCATGTGAATCGTGGGGCAGAATCTGATGTCAAAAGGACTCCACAAGAATTGTTTTTCCATTTCAATTTCCCATGCCATTTCCTTGTCCACTGACATCCCTTTAATAATCCATGGGATGGATTATAATAGAAAATGAGAAGTTCTGTCAGTGGGGCTGGGAAATGATCCCATGCTTCACGCTCCTGCGATACTCTATTATTTTTTCGATTCTGCTATCTGACGGTGTCTAATCGGGATCCAAGTACAGTCAAAATTCTTGCTGCGACGCGGAGATAAATATGGTGAAATTAGCGTCGTTGAATGTTGAAATCCTGAGTGGTCAGGCCAAATTTGGGTGTCAACACGTGGAAGAGCTTTCGTGTTTGTCGCTACTCATCCTCATTTGGTGAGATTTGATGTCACAAAAGAGCCTCCTGGACTTGTGAATGCCACCAAGAGGAACTCTTCAACGACGAAGTTCAAAGAACTTTTTTTTTTCTTGAGTTGGTTGACTGAGCTTGCGATGAATCCCAAGCTGCCTACGTACCCTTTGAAGGGATCAAGTCAAAACGTAGTTCAAAAGTTTTTTTTTTTTTTTGGTTTCTTTTGTGCCGTACACAGTTTTACCTCATGTGGGCCAGGAGCATCATATAGTTTCAACTCGTGTGATGAGGAGATTTTTTTTTCTTTTCATTTTTTTTTTTGAATTTGTATTATTATTATTATTATTATTATTTTGCAGATAGTTTAGGCTCATATCAAGGAGTGTGATGGACTTCAGTCATCTTCAAGGGATAATAGAGACGACCTACACCTTCATTATATCTTCCAATTGAGATTCATCTGGTTTTGGTCAAGATGATGGTGAGCCTTTTGACTTTGAGTGGACCACCGTGACTAATTTCAAGTGATTTTATGCGCTTCATGCGAGATGGGATCGAGCTTCGAGTCTCTTCATCTTCTTTAGTTGAATCAACCATGGCTTCCTCCATTTTTCTTTTATTGTGTTCTGCTTTGGACTTCACTCGTGTATCTTTCAGTCGAGAATAGGCAGACCTTCGTGGTTGGGAGTTTGCTTCCTTGTTTTCTCGGCTAGCCTAGTTTAATCTCTCAAAAACTGAAGTGCGTATAGTAGGAGCTTCAATGCGATCAAAAGCTGAAACTCGGTGTGTGAAACTTTGACTTATGTCATCCCCTTCATCGGCTGAGATCATGTAAACTATCTGAAAACAGTTGTCGTCGAAGTACTCTTCAGGAAAGAAGTCATGTTGGGTGATTGGTGTGGGAGAACTCTTCTCAAACACTTTCTCCTTCTTATCTTTTCCATCATTGACTTCGTCTCTCTCAGTGAATTGAGGAAAGCTCTTCTTCACTTGCCATTTCTTGACTTGATGAGGATGAAAGAGGTTCTGCAATTGTGTGCATGCTGCTACTCCTCATTTGAAGAGATTTTGCCACTCCTTGCTCCGAAGAGATTTGATGATGTGAAAAAGCCTTCATGATTTTATGCACGCCATTGCCCCTCGCCACTTGAAGAGATCAAAAGACGATGGAAGAGCCTTCGAAGACTTGTCGAATCTTGTAGTGTTTCCAGAATACCAAATAGAATGGTTTTCCTATGTAGGTAAAAATGGTAAGAATTGTTTTTTTTTTTTCTCTTTTTCTTTCTTTTTTTTTTTTTGCCATTGTTTCAGGAAACAACAAGATTAGTATCAAACAATATGACGGCTGCGAAAAGAGTTTCTCGACACATTATTCCTTTATTGCCTCAATGCTGCTTCTCACCCTTGTTGAAAGCACTTCTCGGTAGGATGACTGACAATTTGATGGTAATGGCAACACCTTGGATCGTGAACCTTCCCCATTTCTTCAAGACGCTTGCATTCTGGCAATTGAATGACATTCTTTTCGAGCAGATCTTCCAACATACTCGGCACGTCAGAATCAGGAAAAGTATACCTCTTTTCTTGTAGCTCCTTCAAAGTTGGGCGTTTCTCCCTAGAGTGTTCTTTGTTCTTTTTGTCTCTTCTCGGTACCTTGAGCAGGACCATGCTGACTGCCATTGACTCTTCTGTAGAGGCACCGAATAACGTGTCATTTTGTTTCCCATTCTTGTACTTATTGTGCTCGACTGTGGGATGACTCTCGCCACCGTGATTTGCTATGCTAATCTCCATGTCATGTGCACGGGTAGCCAATTCTTCAAATGTACGTGGCTTTATCCCTTGAAGAATGTAAAGGAGACCCTAATCCATGCCATTCATGCACATCTCAATGGTAGAGAGTTCAGAGAGTCGAACTTTGCAGTCTAAGCTTAGAGCACGCCAATGATTGATGTAGTCAACTACAGGCTCATCTTTCCATTGCTTAGTGTTTGTTAGCTCCATCATGCTTACGGTGCGGCGGGTGCTATAGAAGCAATTAAGGAACTCACGCTCCATCTGCTCCCAACTGTCAATCAACTTTGGCTCTAGGTCTGTGTACCATTCGAAAGCATTCCCTTTGAGCGAACGAATGAACTATTTGACAAGTAGGTCCCCTTCAGTCCCAGCATTGTTGCATGTTTCAACAAAGTGGGTGATGTGTTGCTTTGGGTTTCCTTTCCCATCAAATTGTTAAAATTTTGGGGGCTGGTAACCAATAGGCATCCTAAAGTAGTCAATGCGCTTTGTGTAAGGCTTCGAGTACATAAAGCTACTTTGTGCTGGCCCACCATATTGTGCTCTGATTGTACTTGCTATCATGTCTTGGAGTTGCTGGGCAGACAATGAAGCATCAAAAGCTGGTTGAGCACTTTCGACAATCTTATGGCCTGTAGAAAATCGGTGATTGATCTTACTACGACCAGCCTCATTTGATGAAAAGACGAGGTTCGCATCATCCTTTTGTTTGATTTTTTGATCACCCATCATGAGCTTTCCGCTTTCATCGCCATATATGACTTCTTGTGGTATGAAACTTGGTGGATGTGAATTGTCTTGGCTAGTCTCTCCCACATTTTAGCCTTTAACTTGTTCATCAGTGATGCAATCTGGAGGTCTTTGTTTTCAACAGTTTTGGTGAGCTTTTCAATGGCGCGTGCCATTGTCGCCATCTGTTCTTCCACCGTCAAAGTGCCAGTGGTCATGGCTTGCATAGCCACAGAGTAAGACGATTCTAAACGACTTGGTGATTCTGAGCGCTTTGGTGAAAAGGGCGAGGATCCAGAATGCGAACCTATGCTAGAGTTTGCATCGGAAACTGAGCGGGAGGGGCGGGGTGACAGACTTCCTGAGACAGAATTTTCAGAATTGAACGGGAGCTTTTGGGAGCCCTCATCACCCTTTTTCTGCGTTGGAAGCGTGGCGACGGCTTGCAGCACTGTTGGCGCAACTCCTTTACTTGCCGGAATGGTTATTGCCTTTGCCTTGCTGCGCGTCATCGGGCCAGTGGAGGTACTACTACTGTTTGTGGCAACAGTGACGTTCTTGGTGGCCTTCTTGTTGATCGAAGCAGTCTGAATCTTCTTCGGCGCCATTTGTGTAAAACTTGACTTTAGGAGAAAGAGATGAGAGGTAGAGTTGTCCCACCGGGCGTACCAAATTTATAACACACAAATTCGGGTCTTGAAATAAAGAACACGAAAATGATGCACAAAATAATATTTTATTGATTTGAATTTAATGCGAGGTACAATCTCTATTAAATTCTTTACAATAAATAATAATTCCTCTGATTCGATCTCCGAAATTGATGGTGCAACCTAACGGCTATAGAAGCTTGTCGTACGATTGAACCGGTTTGTAGTTCTTTCAGATCTTCGAGTTGAGAAGCTTGAAGAACGAAGCTTGATCGAGGGCTTGAATAGCTTTATCTCGAGCAAACGATGAACTTGGGGATGACCTTCGCTAGCTAACGCATAGACCGTTGTTGTTATGGATGAATCGGCACGTAGCTTTGGTGCTTGTTGATCCTCCACACGAACTTGAGGGATTTGAGAAGAACTTGCAGAGAAGGCTTGAGAACTGCTTGAGAGTGCTCTGGAATTTCCATGGCTGCAGATGTCCTGGATGATTTGAGTTGCTGGATGATTTGATGAACTTGCAAAGAAATCGGCACGCTGTTCTTGGTGCTTGATGATTCTCTGTAAGATGTTGAAGAGTGCTCGAATTCTTGAGAGTGCTTTTGAGCTCTTGTAGAATGCCAAGCAAAAGGTTCTTCCCTTTTCTTCTTCAAATGAGCCTCTATTTATAGGCTCAACGAGAAGGGCTTAAGTTTGGAAAGATCTCAAAGTGAAGATCGTAATTGACTTGATGTGATTTAATTTCCAATCAAAAAGATTGAATTGATTTCCAATCAAGAGGATTTGATTTCCAATCAAGAGGATTTGATTTCCAATCACGAGAATTTGATTTTATTTACTTCCAATTGGGAAGATTTAATTTAATTTCCTAAAAAGAAGATTTGACTTCTTTTTTCTGAGGAAATTAAATTAACGCAAAAAGAGAAATAATATATTTATTATTTGACTCTCTTTTAATTTTTTTTTTCTTCTGAATGGGACTGCATGGTTGGGCTAGCCCAATTTCTTGACACATTTGGCTCATCAACTCAGCCCAACGAATTTTTGGTCTTCCACAACTATCAAATGGACTGAGCCCATAAATTTGACGGACTCAATATTAATTTGAAAATATTGACCAATGGTTGACTTTTGATTAATCAAGATTATTTATTTATCTCAATTAATCGGACGGTGTTTAACCAATGCCTTGGTTCCTGGATTTCTACAAAACCGGTCCAAACCAAACCATGTACACCCCTGGCTCCACCAACTTTTTGTTTTTGAAATTAAGCTTCAAATAGGGCTTATCAAATCAAGTTCTAAAAAAAAGTAGAGCAATTCACAATGGTGAAACATCAACTATCCAATTTAGTAAGTGTGTTGGATAAAGACGGGCTTAAAGCAGTAACCTTTGTGCTATCCTTGTTTTCTTTATGGAGTTTCTAGCATTGAAATCCCAAAAGATCCGGTAAACAAACCTGTAAAAATGAAATAAAAAATGAAACAAATAAGTGGGCAAATAGGTTCTCAAATGTGAGTATTTTGAGATCATAAATTGACATAACAAAAAAACTAAATCTTATTTTCAATCAAATGGTAGTAGTGTCGTTTTAAAAAAAAAATGAAATGGTAGTAGTGATTCTCTCCTAACTTACACTCAACCTATTAGATTCCAATAATTAAATAATTAAACTATGATAAAGAGAATTGCAGGTTATCCCACAACACGTTGGTTTAGTAAGACAGAGATCAATCTATTATGATAAAAAAAAAAAAAAAGAGAATCTCGAAGTCGTATACTTCAAAAATTAATTTTTTTTCCACCAAGGTTCAAAGGATTCAGGGATACCGTAGTGCACCTCCGCACTATGGGGTTGTAGGGCGACCAAAACTACGTCGTTTTGGGTGCACAAAGGTTTAGAATCACAAAATTTTCTCTCTCTTGGGATTATGTCAATTTTAACATTAATATTTTTATTTTTTGTGGGCCTTTTAAAAATCTAGAAAAATTATTTGTGACTTTAAATTTGTACAAAACAACATTAGCTAATAAAATTCATCTATTTTGTAGAAATACTAGTTTTTACAAAGTGTCTTTAGGCATGGACATTCACTAATACTCTTGTAGGTGTTTTTGTGAGAAGTCCCCCAAATACAACAAGTGGCATAGCTTAGAATTTCTAAACACAATTGGCAATTTGCACATCTTGACTCATTCTTATATACTATAACCCCTTCTCATCTTGAACGGGCATTAGTTTTACAAAACCGAAGGAAGCCCAAAAATTAAGAAGTTTAAAAATGTGTTTAATCGTAGACTTTTTGTTTTGAGAATCAGGTTTTAGGGGGAAAAACTTCTACTCTTAAAATAAATAAAAAAAACCAACCCCAATTAAGCGACTTTTTTGTTCACGTATAGAAGAAATCAAAAATCGAATTTGATTTTGAAGACAATAACACCCACTTAAAAATGCTCACATTTTGGAATTCAACAAATAAAACTAGGTTAAAATGACGTAGTTTTGAGAGATTAAGTAGTGACGCTCTCTTTGCACACCCAAAACGACGTAGTTTTGGCTGCGCTACAACCTCGTAGTGCGGAGGCGCACTACGGAATCCCCAGATCCAGGTTGAAATATGTTATCTTTGGGCTATGCAATAAAGAAGGGTGTGTTCTGACTGGATAGATGTCCTTAAAATCTTAAAGTCGTAGTAACCTAACCTGTGAAAGCGAAATCACATAAAAAAATAAAGTGAAAATTCAATGAAAGAGAGCTTGAAATTTCAATGCACGTGTTTTTGGGAAGGCTGACATAATAGGAGATTGCTAGCTTGAAGGTTGATTAGCAATCCACAGCTGGAATCTAATTGGTAACGAAAACTTAATTAGATCAAAAACTTAAGGCTCATCTAAATGATTCAGAAAAGAGCCCAAACATGCAATGGTAAGAACTAAGAACTAATAATACTCACAGAAGAACCCAAAAAATCAAATCATCTTCATCATCCCAATAATCTGATCGTACACCGTTGCAGCTGGAATGTATGAGAGATGGGGGAAGAGGAATGGAGGAACGTATGAGAGAGAGGGGGAAACATGAATGGATTTTACGCTGCAGATGTATGGCTCATGTTGATAGATCAGGGAGGAGGGACGTCCATTGTTGGGTTCATGCCTAATGGAGTATTTTGTTTAGAGAGAGAGAAGCGTATTTTGGGGTCTACATCTAATTAAGCGGAATCCCTGATTAGGTGGGATCAAATTACCGTTTGATTTGTTTCTCTCAATCTCATCATAAGATAATTCCTTTAATTTTGGGTTTTGAATTTTGAAATGAAAGTAATTTCAGCCATCAGATTAGTTGAGAAGATACTTTAAAATTCGATCACGGCCCTCCAATGTGCCACGGAGGACACTTGTGAGAGAGAAATTTTGAAAATTCTTGTGTAACGTAATATGGATTTGCCGTGACGAGAGGAGTCAAAAAAATAATAAAAAATAAAAAAACTAAATAGATACCAAAAACCTAATATACTTATGTGGCATCTAATTCCATTTAAAATGTCACACATGTACCTCAACACTCTTTCTCCCTCTTCATCCCAAAGAAATGCTAAAAAAAAAAAAAAATCCATTTTCATACATTGTTTCCAATACATGTTTTTAAACAAAAAAATATAAATTTTTATTTGAAAAACTGTTTCAAACTTTACTTTCAACAAAGTAATTTCACAAGACGATTTTTTCAAAAAAACAAAAAACACTATTTTGAAATTTCCTTTTGGAAAATTTGTTTTCAAACATATAGAATATAAATGTTTTTTTCAAAATAAAAGTTATAAATTTATTTAATACATGTTTTCAAAATTATTTTCATGAAATGTTTTTTCAATAAATATATTTTTCCAAATGTTATTTCAAAAAAGTATCTTAAAATTATTCTTTAAGAACTTATCTTAAAGTATATTTTTTTCAAAATACCGGTTTTCAAAGCATTGATTTTTTAAAATAATTGTTTTCAAAACTGTCATTTTTCAAAATAATTGTTTTCAAAACTTTGATTTTTTCAAAATAACTATTTCCCAAAAAGAACCCGGAACCTACCATCGGGAAATGAATCTGTAATTAAACCTTCATAAATTCTTTTTTGCTCTTTTTTACTCATTTTTTGAAGAGAAATTTAATTTGCCATCCTATTGTAATATTATTAGGATGCCACCTTATAAGTTTTGAATCTTTATGATTCCATCCTGTAAATGTAATTTGGACCATTGTGCCCCTATTACAATAATTATATTTCCTTAATTATATTCTATTCTAATAATATATCATAATACTAATTATTATACCAAGAAATCCGGGGAGTTCGGTAATTGATATAGCAAGAAATCCGGGGAGTACCAATTAACACATATCTATAGATATATCATTACCTTAATAACATATGTTTTCCGTTAGAGATATATCATTACCTTAATTTGGATTTTCAATATTCCAATCCCAATCAAGGAATTAAGAACCAACAAACTAAAAGCGTGGAATTCTGTTGCAAATTTTTGTACTATCATTTTGTACCCAATACGAACTTCTCCTTTTTTCATCAGTAGACTTCGATCCATGAATCGACTTGCCTCCGTTTGTTGATTCTAGCAGTGAAGTCGCCGCCATGGTGATGCCTTTCTCCGGTGCAGAGTGCTCTGAAAGTTCTCCGCGGTGCGTGGAGTGGTGTCGGCGTAGAGCTCCATCACGATTTGGCCACACAATGCACCACCGCGAACTCAAAATTGATTGATCTCGACGGCGACGGAAAAACTCAACGAGTAACCTTTCAATCTCGTTTGGTTGCTGTAATATTTTGTTTTGTTTTTTATGGTGGTGGTGGATTTCCGGATCTTGTTATGGCGGTGTTTTTTTCCTCGATTCAATGGGTGGTTTTTATCCTATTCGAGGCTGGTGTTTTTCTTCGATACAGGAAAAATGGTGAATCAATAAACCATGTTCACATGCCCTTAAAAAATGGTTATTCCATACAGTGAATATGATTTATTGATTTACCATTTTGGTGATTTGATACAGTCAAAATGGTAAATCAGTAAACCATGTTCACTATGTGAAATAAACGACACGTGAACATGATTTATTAATTTTCCATATTGGTGATTTATAATACAATAAAAGATGGTTTACCATTTTCGGCACTTCAATGATTTGGCAAAGTAAATATGATAAATCAACACATGATTCAACCATGTTTTTCATTGATTTTATGGTACATTAATTAACCCTTTTTTTTAATTTTTTATGGTTTTGACTTAGGATGCGATTTTATGGTGCATTAATTTACCAAGTGTTTCATGATTTTTTTGTGGTGCAATAATCTATCATGTTCTATGGTTTTTTTTTTTTTTTATGTGTAATCCGGTGAAATCAATTTCTCACGTCTATGTTTTTAGATCAAAATATCATGATTATTTATTCTTAATTTTGTTTTGAAATTTTAGGGGGGAGAGAGAGAGAGAGAGAGAGAGAGAGAGAGAGAGAGAGAGAGAGAGAGAGAGAGAGAGAGAGAGAGAATTAGTATAAGATTAGAAAAGAGAGATTTTTCAAGAGAGTGAGTGAGAGATTGAGATAAATTAGGAAAGATTAGGGGAGAGAATTATTAGGAAAATTAAGAGAGTGAATTATTAGGAAAATTAGGAGAGAGAAAAGGTATTTTGGGGTTTATTTGAATTTTAGGATGTAATCATAACTATTCAAATCTCATAGGATGGAATCATAGTGATCTTTTTTGTATAGGATGCCTAATTAACTCTCCCTAAAAAAAACTGCTTTCAAACTTTATTATTAAAAAAAAAAAATTCTCAACACACACAAAAGTTTCAAGCTCGGTGAAGAGGAGATTAATCAATTTTTTGAATTACAGGAGGATTTTTTAAAAACAGTTTTTAGATTGAAAATGGATTTGTTTTTGGCATTTATTTGAGGGAGAGAGTTGAGGTACATGTGTCACATTTTAAGTGGATTTGGATACCATATAAGTATATTTAATGGAGCCTAACTTCCAACTCAGCAAATTCCGTTAGTATTTTAGTGAATTGAGCCAGTAGTATATTTGATTAACGGAAGCAAAGTTTAGGAGTACAATTGAATTTTTTGCAAGTTTAGGAGTATATATTTGATATTGAGGTCAAAGTTTGTAAGGTATTCTAAAATTTTCACAAAATGGGTCTAAGTTCAAACTTCATTGGGCTTCTTACTAGCCGGCCACTTTTGTGGCCTGCCTCCCATCCCAACCCACCAAGCGTCTAACCATTCCCATCCTGGGGTCCCGTTTCAAGTAATCTGTCCAAAACACCCCGCTCATCTTCTTCATCCTCTGATGTTCACAGATAAACAGACGCACAAAATCGTGAAGACGACAGAGCCACCGAGGCCGATGATTGTGAAGACGGAGCAGGAGCACGAAATCGTTCAACGGTGTGGTGATGGAATTTTGGCAGAATATATCTATATCTATATAGAATCGACTCGCAGAATCGAGCGAATCATACGATTTAGTATATTTACGAAAACTTGATTTTCTGGGGGTTGGACCAATTTTCAGACCCAAAAACTAATACAAAACTAGTATATTTTGTCAAATGCTGGGTTGATGAAGGGTCGAAACCATCTTTAAAAAGTTTTGATCGAGGTTTTTAACTCCTAACATGACTTTGTTCAAGGTTCTCTCTTACCTGGGTTGAAACCTAACTTCGAATAACAGAAAATAGGAGTCAGGCCACCTTGCCATTATTAGTCCACGAGCCTTCGATTGAGTCGATTCCTTGAGCAGAGGCACCGAAGCATCTTCAGCATCTTCATCTCTCTCAAAACGATCAGAAATCTACTCCCAGCAGAGTTCAATCTTTCTTTGATCGTGAAGATCAAAATGCATACAGCTTTAAGTATATTATAATCAAATATAGGCCTATTCAATCCACTAACAGTATAATATATTATATTATATTCCAAGTTTCTTAGTTCTGATTATTATATTGGGGTATTGCTCTAGTAGCTATGAAGTGATTTTTGGCTTTGTGAACCTGGAAAAGAAAAAGGAAAACAAGGTAGAGATTTGTTTGATAATAATAAGAAGAAAAAGAAGCTAAAGACTCCAAATAGCAACATTGTACCTGTAATCATAAATTTATCATTCAAAAACAATATTTTTAATGATTCAGAATTAAAATATACAATTTTTTTTAATGCATTTTAGAAATCATGACTGAATCGGAGTGATTCACGATTCACAATCGGACCGTTTTGATTCACAATTTGACAACTATGCTTGAAAATATAGCTAGCCAGATGTTATCTTGGTTGTTGATTCACCATTCACAGCAACTAATATGCAGATGGTTCATATGTGAATTGTTGATTCACCAACAATTCACACCCCCAAATTTTTAGGATTTGAATTCTGAATTTTTAAATTTTTTAGGGTGTGAATTCTGAATTCTAAAATTTTTAGGGTGTGAATTCTAATTCAGACCCAATTTACACAATTCACGCTCTCCAAATTAAACAATACATACAATTCACACCCCCAAATGCCAAACTCTTATTCTTTTCGTTCACATATATATATAATAATGTCATGAAAAAGCAGTACAACTGTACAAGTGGCTAAAAAGCCACATGGAAGATTTTGCATAAAGTAGAATTTTTCTTTACTCAATGGCCTTTGGCTCTTTGCATCATACTGGAGTAATAGAAACACCCCCAACAATTCACACCCGGAGAATTCACACCCCCCAAATTTCACACCCCCGACATTTCACACCCGAAGATTCACCCCCCAAATTGCACAATTCACACACATAAATGAAGAATTCACACCCAATTTACACAATTCACACCCACAAAATCACACAATTTATTTTGACCCACCCCAAGTTACACATTTCACCTCTGTAAAAAAAAAAAAAAAAGTGAGAACAAATAGTAATAGAACAAATGGGAAACACAGTTGCTTGTACAATTTTTTGCAACCTAGAGACGAATTTTCTCCATAGCGAATGAGTAGACATGAAATCATCCATAAGTTTAAACTGTGGTACGGTTGGGGCATTATAGTTCATTACTTTGTACTTTTATGTTTAGAATTGAAATTCCAACAAAGAAGAGAAACTCAGTTGGAAATGTAATTTTATCAAACATCTAGTGCGCATGGACTGATGACCATAAAGAACGAAAAAATCTTGAAATTTCATCCAACAAACACAACAATTTTTACAAGAACTCGCCGGTGAACGTTCAATCCAACACAATCAACAGCCGGTAGATCTCAGGAGGAAGAAAGGAGAGAAGTAGTCTGATAAATACAAGTCGATAGAGAAGGGAAAAGCCCAAGATCAATGGTCTGTCGAGCTTCGGCGTGCGTTCATGATTCCTGAAATCACATCGGCGGCAGTAGCTTTGGCTGAAATCACGTCATTGTTGTCTCTGATCGAAGGATGAAGAACTGAAATCACGCCGTCGTCGTCTCTTATCTCTCGTCGTCGCCTGAAAATCTGAAATCACGACATAGTTTTGTGAAGATCTGTGAGATATATATATATATATATATATATATATATATATATATATATATATATATATATATATATATATGCAGACAGATAGATAGATAGATAGAGAGAGAGAGAGAGAGAGAGAGAGAGAGAGGATGTGCGCTATAGTTGAGAAGATGAGAGAGGGGAAAGTTTTCTGCAACAGACAAAGAAATCAATGCTCCACAGGAGAGTGAGACTGAACGGCGGGGTATTTCGGGTAGTATACTTAATACTGGGTATCTATGGAATGAGTTTGACGAGGGAAGGGTTTGAATGGGAGAGAGGCCACAAAAACAGGACCGGCCTGTAATTTTCCCAAGTTCATTCTTTTGGTACTAGCCGATGTGGGATAAGTGAGCGCACTCAGGACTTGCACAGGGGTAAGCCCAACAAGCCTTCGGGCTTGGGCAACCCCGGCGGGGTGGCCCCAAAAAAGAAATGTAAGTTGTATATAAATAGAAAAAAGTTTCTTGAATTAATGCCAGGAATTAAATGTTGTGGACCTTGTGGTTGTTGGCTGATACTGCCACACTCACGCGAGACCCGTGTTCGATTTCTCCTTCCACCCATTCTGATTTTGTCTACTTTAGTTTACCCCTTTACCCTTTTTTCTTTATCAAAATGCCATTTTCTTTTTCTCTCTATTTTTTTCCTGGCTCCATTTCTCCCCCCTCTCAATCAATAAAATTCACTGAATTACTTTGTTATAAATTTTGCATTTAGCAAATACAATGGTAATTTACAACTGATATGTTCTACATCTGACAAAAGCAAATAATTCCAATTGTGAGAAATTGATTAAAATCGAATGAGTTAACATGTTTTATTAGTTTTTTCATACAAATTATTATTAAAATGTGAGAATACTTTTTTATTTTCTTCAAAAAAAACTCTTACAATTATGTCATTTTAATTATGATTGTATCCTTTTCGTTTGAATATTTGCAATTTTGTAATTTTTTGAATTGACTTTTAAAGTTACTGATACAACGCTATTCTCATTTATTTTTATTTTTTGAGGCATTTTGTGCAGGTCGAAATATTTCATCCTGGTAACCAGTGTGCAGCATTTTTTTTTTGCATTCTTTCTTTACCTCTATTTTTTTATTTATCATTTTTATAATTTTTATTGGGTAATTATTACGTCACGGTTTAACTCCGGTTGAATTGCGATTGCACAGGTGACCCATACACCCGGTTACTTTTTTGGGTCATTCACCAGTCCAATTTTTAAAACATTGCTTCCGGTAAGCGGAGAAGATCCGTAATTTTTCTCAATTTGTAACTGCATCTCTCTATTTTGCGGCCTTTTTTAATAAAATATCAGGCAAATGCTAGAGACACAACAAGATTGGACAACAAAGTGGACAACGGCCTCAAAGTGACGTCGTTTTTGTTGTTAAAAAAAATCGAAAAGTTGCCTCTCTCTCATCCCCTTTTCTTCCTCCACTCCACCCCCACTACACCGGCCTCCCTCGTCTCCGGCAACACCCATCTCCGGCTTACCCCTCTCCAGTCTACATTGTGGGTTTTGAATTTCATGCCCTTGTTCGTGATCTAATTGGCACCCATTTCGCTGACTCACATTTCTCATTTGGGTTTCGAGAGATGTTTGTGTATCCGGTTTGGCTGAGTCTCTTTGGTGTTTTAAGGAATTTGATCATCTGTTTCTTAAGTGAGACAAGGAATTCACTCATTGGGTTCTTTGATTTCTCTTTTTTCATTTAGGTTTTTATGGTTGGAATGACAGGATTTGGGTAAGTATTTTTCCAATAAGGATTTGGGTTAATTTTTTGGGGAGAGAGAGAGAGAGAGACTTTGAGAAAGCAAATAACACAATACTAAATAATATGAAGATGCCTACTATTTTCCTTCACTCTTAAGGGGCCGCCGGAGACGATGGGGCTGGAGATCGGGTGGCCGGTGTAGTGGAGAGGGGAGTGGAGATCTGAGAGGAGGAAGATGAGGGGATAAGAGGCAACTTTCCGATTCTTTCTTCTTCTTCTCTTTTTAACAACAGGCCCCAAAATAACGTCGTTTTGGGGCTGTTGTCCAATCTTGTTGTGTATGTAGCATCTAAAATGTAGGTCGCAAAACTCTCTTTGCCTCTTCTTTTTCTGTTCTGTTGTAACAAATTCTTATTTACTCTCGTTTTTCCATATATAGGCAAGACCCGCTCATTTTTCATCCACACTTTCTACTCTCCTCTATAAAAAAGGCTAAAAGCATTCATTTGATGTAGCGGCGAGGGAAGCGACCAGAGGTACCAATGTTAAAGACGATCACAGAGTGGATAAAAGCTTGGCCGATTTGGACGCGCTTAGGAGAATGGCTGTAAGCATTCATTTCATGTTTTTGATGGATTTTGGCATTTTGCATCGTAGAGTTTTTTTTTTTTAATTTTTTTTTTTTTGTGTCAAGAGACAATCTATCGTTTTAAAATTAATATTTTGTTATACTGCTTAACTTTATTAATTTCTTTGTGTTTCTCCCAGTGAATATGGGAAATATTTTTCTTCACGTTAGAATAGTTGCTAAGCTGTTTGTGAATTACTCCTGTGATTGGTGCACAAGCTTTTTTGGTGGAGTGAAAAAAGGGCAAGCTAAAATAAACACAAGTGTCGATTAATTGTAAAGAATCATTTCTTGATCCGCAATAGCACTTAATTTGGCAACATTACTTTGAAATATTTGCTGTTAGAGTAAAAAGGGACAGCACTACGGGTACTGACCATGGCGACCCGAAATTGTACCGATTGCACACGGGGATCCACTTTTGAGTCCCACACGAGTGATCCGAACCGTTCATTGTTCTTAAAACATTTTTCCGAGGGGCCCCACAAAATTTCAGCTCAATCGGACGGTTGGAAGTGCTTCAACCAAAGTCCCACCGTTCCAACCAAAAAATGAAATTTTGTGGGGCCCCTCGGAAAAATGTTTTAAGAACAATGAACGGTTCGGATCACTCGTGTGGGACCCAAAAGTGGATCCCCATGTGCGATCGGTACAATTTCGGGTCCCTTGGATCTGTACTCATATCTTTACCGAGTAAAAAGTGGACTTAGAATAGCAATTTTAATTTGACTTGGTAGAGTTGTGTAACAGGTATGTCACTATCAGTGTTGTCAAAATCGTACGATACGCGAGACGTATGGTACGAGTCGTAGCGTATCGTTAGCAAAACTATACATATCGTTCAATGTATCGGAATTGAACATAAATCATAGGATACGAAGGGCGTATCGTGCGAGTCGTTGCGCATCGGGATACGTATGCCAATCGTACGATTTTTATCGCCAAGTTCAAAGTTACCTTTTAAAACCCAATTGAGGCTTTCAGTCGCTAGTCTCCTCTCTGCGGCGACGGAACTCGATGAAATCGAATATGAATCTGCGACAAAATTGACGGCGTAAATTCGACTGGTCCTCTTGGATCGCTATTTTTTTGAGACTTCTTCAGACTCTGTTCTTAAATTCTCGCCGACAGAGGGTAGTGTGTGTATATATACATAGATAGAGAGAGAGAGAGAGAGAGAGAGAGAGAGATGCACAGCCACACAGTATGTTGGTGGTTCACTGTTCAAGTTTGACTCTATATATAATATAATATGTAGGAGTATGTATCTCCTCTGATCCTTCCGAACTTTTAAAGCTATTGGGACCCACTACTCCATTAAAATAAGTTTAAAAAGTTCCTTTCTCATTCCACTAAAGGCAATGAATACAAGAGGAAAAAAAGACGTGTATTTTGCATCCTAAATGCTTTTTCTCTCATAAATTCAATTAATTTTTAGTTTAATGTTATTTATTTATTATTAATTAATTAATATTTAAAAAATAACCGTATCTTACGATACGCAATACATATCCCGATATGATTCGTAAAACGAAAAAAATAATACACGATACGTATCCCGATTTCAGAATACTGGTCACTATGTTATTTTGAGCTGGATGGAACATATTCTATTCTACAAATTGGTATGTTGGTCATCGAAAGTCGTGATTTATTTTATAAATAACTGACATATCCGAGTTTCCGATTGCAGGGAATCGAAAGGTTATACGTTCGATTCAAATACGTATAACAATCGCATGCTGATAATATCTGCTGTTGCAGAAGGACTTTCAATTGCATTTGGCCTGGCAAGAGAAGCTTCTCGTGTACCTAGGATTGCGAAATTAATCTTCATATACATTCAGTATGGTTTAATGGCGTTTTTTAATCTGCTCTACTTTGCCGTCAGCCATATAAGGCCGAACGAAAAGTCCCAGCAGCTACAGACATTGGAAGAAGATAATGCACGCTTGAGGTCAGATCTGACGATGTATGAAAATAAGATAAGAGCGCTTGAACAGAAAATATGGGAGATGGAGATCAAGCAGGGAGAGTCCTCAGAAGAGAAGGAACCACTGCTTGGAGGAGCAATGCGACGTTTCAATTCATTTTGACTATTTTATCACTAGCATGATCACGTGCTATATATGTACGGAGACATGAAATAAAAATGATGTGTTTTCTCTTTTTTCATCGGCTAAAAAATTGTATTTACAATAATAAAGTGAATGAAATTATTGGATCAATTAAATCAAAACAGTATAACAATTTCATTTCATATATGCTCTCCTCTTGAAACTAATTTTCCATGGTGATTTTATCGGTTATAAAATCATAATTCATATACGATTTTTTAACAAAATAATTGAAGTCAGCACCCTAGAAAAAATGTTTCATAATTTTTTATGATCGATATAATTGAAAAAAAGGCAAAAGTATTGAAGTATAAAAGTTAACTTAAATTAACATCTTTATGCATGTAAATTATGCAACAATTTTCATAGCAGAGTTAATACTCAGTCGCGTGCTAAACATGGAACAAGTGAATCACTCTATGTTTGGCTTAAAACAACGGAGTCACAACTTAAATAGTTGCATCGGTCATAACTCTCGTGACGTTGTTTTTATGGACCCGTTGTAGATTCAGAAATTTTATTTTTTACATGGATATGTACGTATGGTAAGATGCATTACCATTTGATAAACGTCCTAGAATTTAAAGATGGAAGCTAAGTTTCTTCTGGGCATAAGTTTTTGCTTTTTAGACTCAAATTTGTAAGTCTAAAAATGACCTACGATTATTGAAACTGGAAAAAAAATATGTATATCATACTGCTACTTGTTTCATATTATCCAACTAAATACGTTAAACAAAGAAATCTCAAAACATTCCAATAAAATTAGTTTGTGAGGGCAACAAATTCAAATGGAATGCAAAAGAACTATCAGCAAAATGAAAAAAGAAAATCCATTTGAGTACAACTAAAGGATAAAGGATGGTGACTACACTTGCGATCCATGTTAAAGCTGGAATGCAGAAATCTTTTGAGATTCGAAGATAGTAGATCAAGTCACTCATATTTGTTCAATATGTTTTGGAAGAGACTAAAAACACTTAATATGTATCCATTAAGAGTCACACGTATGCCCGATCGTCTAGGGGTAAAAGAAATTGGTGTTGACCTTTTTTTTGCTTTCTTCCTAGCAGTTTTTTTAGGTAGCTATGGTTAAAAAAAAAAAAACTGTGAAAGCTTTGCATTGGACTCTTATTAATGGCAACAAAACTCCCAAACCCAGAATAATTCGATTTCTGTGGAACGGGTTTGACTTTTGCTTAATTCTTGGTCCATTTAATTGTATGGAGCACATCTCCATATGTATATATGCAAACAATACCTCCTAATTTGTTCCATACTGTCACAACCGCTATGGCTTATCTTGGTGAACACATCTACATTTGGACACCTTTTTTGCCACATCATCTTCATACATGAGTTCCTATACGAGACAACGCTACAAAAAATCTGTCAAAATAGAGATGTGTTCACCGAATAAGCTTTAGTGGCTGCAATAGTCTGGAATACGTATCCTTCCTATGTGTCCAAAAATACACGCACAAGGACATGCTCTTTATGGTTTAAACGGACCATGGTTTAAGGAAAACTCAAAGCCTATCCATGGAACAAGAGCAATTATGTTTGGGAGATATGCTGCCTTTTAGTGTCTAGTGCCAAGATTTACAAATTGGACGATGACCATTGGAATGTCCAAGGCAGTCACTATCTTCAAACCATTTGCTCTTGTTCCAAGGATTGTCATCGGACGATGACCATTGGAATGCCCAAGGCAGTAATTATCTTCAAACCGTTGCTCTTGTTCTAAGAATTTTCATTGCCGCACATATGATTGGTCCAATACTCAAGTACTTGTGGTCATTGATTCAAGATTTGTATCACTAACGGTTGACGTAATGACGCATGACAGTGTCAAGTCCTTATGGTCATTGATTCAAGATTCGCCTTCAACTGATGTCAGCTGTTCAATCTGGAGAAACCGCCTGTGGCCGTGGGATGTTGCTTCGAGTTAGATCGTAAGGTTTGGGCACGTTGCTAGGATTGATGCCCAGCCCTGCAGTTCCCAAGAAGATGGAACTGCAATTTCATGAGCAACTGATGTTGCTCATCAACATGCTATTGCAACTTTTTGTTTCCTGTTTCTAGTCACATGTCGAAGATAGTTGGAAGACTTGGTGGTTGTGAATATTATTGACCACGTGACGGTGCTCAAGAGCACTTCAATAATTTTTCTTTCTATGCTAACCAGCATCAACGGCTTTGGCCTGTCTCGATCCCAGGGCAGTAATCGATTCTACAACCTGCCTGTACTTCAGCCGCGCCTACAAGTGTTGCAATAACAAAGGTTAGGGAGGAAGCATCATCAGATTCCGCAGCCAGTGAAGTTGGAGTCAGCAGAGGAGAAGATTCGAACTAAAGCGGATGATGCAACAGCGACACTCCTTCAGAACCGCACTCAGTCTGTTCTTCTTCCCCACCTGGACCGCGCCCAAATGTCAATAACTTGGATCGTCTAGTGAAATCTGTTACTCCGTCCGTTTCCCCCCTG
>CM037155.1:16149247-16175658 GCA_020921065.1 Vaccinium darrowii
ATCACATCCACGATTCTGCTAAGGAGTAAGCATCTGAAGGATTGGGAGGTCCAAATTACTTTCTACCATGGCCGCGGTTTCAGTCGTGGGCTCTTGCATTCTTTACTTTGTTGAATTTTGAAAATTGCAATCCAAAACCAACTACACAATGCGTGTGCAAGTAGAACTTTGACAAAAAAAATATGAACAAAAACATGCGACTTATTGTTTAATCATGTGTGCATCGATGTCTTTAAAAAATATAATGCGAGTACGCAATGAATTGGGCAAAAGGTGCTTCCATGAGTTCCATCAAAACGTGCTTCCAAAAATGCACCATTCATGTGTTCCATAATGAGTCGGCATAATTTGGCTTCTTCTTCTACTATTTTATTTCCATCATGATATCAACGGAAATATATTACCCCCGATCCCACCCAAATCGGAAAGTGTTTGGTCCATGAAAGCAAAACATGAAACGGTCAAGGAAAAGGCAGTCGACAGCTGAGATCTAATGCACCGAGTGGATCTCAGTCGTCGATTGCCTTTTCGTGGACCATTTCATGTTTTTCTTTCCTGTACTGTATTGAACCTCCACCCACATACTCACTCATAATTGTCAAACAAAACACTCGATTAAAACAGATTTTAAAAAATCACCATTGCATGAAAGAACCCAAGTGAAGACAACAAACACACTTAGGAATTACCCCCCAAAAGATACTACTGAGTGAGCAAAATGCTACTTGACGAAATTGAGAGAGATGGGACAGGCATCAAAGTTTACCCAAAAAAAAAAAAGGAAGGCTAAGTGACAAAATTGAGAGCAATGGGAAAGGCATAAAAGCAGTACAGTATCAGGATATACCTTCTTTTAAGAAAATCAAAATGCAAATTCTTGAAGCAATCCATCGGCATCAGAAGTTCCAGGAGTTTTTGTCGGCTCTCCCTCGTGTATAGTCAGTGTGGTAGAGATGGAAAACTGAATTTGTGAGTGGGTGTGGAGCAGTTATTTCTCGTGGAGTGGAGTATTTTTTAAGTTGGCATTTTTTTTCTTACGGTTATATGGGGAAGTTAATGGTAAAAGGAGGGAATTAAGTGTTTTCATTTTGGGTATATTATGGGAACAAAGTTTGACACAATGGCACTACACCAATTTGTGCTCCCCCTTCATATATTAGAACAGATTTGGGTGTAAAACAGAAGAGAGGAAGCCTCATTTCATGGGAGTTTGGATTATAGTTTGTAACATAAGGATCATCTTGTAAAATTTATAGTTGAGGATGAGAGAGAGAGAGAGAGAGAATCGCTATTCTGTTTGTTTGTTAGGCCCTATTCCATGGGAAAGAATTTTTGAGAGAGAGAGAGAGAGAGAATTGCTATTCTGTTTGTTTGTTAAGGCCTTTTCCATGAAAAATAATTTTTCAGCAGTAATTAGTTTCTATACAAGTTGTTCAATTTGTAAATTTAAAAATTATTTTGTTAAACAAATAATTTTTTGGGACTTTTATACAAGTACAAACAAATTGAAATGATATATTAATAAAATAGGTAGTTTAAGTTGGAAATCATATTTACCGTCGAACAAAAGTTCAAAACAGTTAAAGTTCAAACTCATATTTACTGCCGAACAAAAGTACAAAACATGAGTAGTTTGTTTTAATTTCAACTTATCTCCGATCAAAACTGCTACTTGTTAGGAGTGCTTTTCTTTGTGACGTCTATCATTTGTGCGGTTGCAATTGCACACTATTTTGGAACCCTGGTTAGACTGGCAAGTTCCTTTGGAGGAATTTTGAGATTTGGATGTATGGATGTGAGTTCCTCCCGAAAACTTATCAGCATAAAATAATTCATTCATTCATTTGTTAAAAAACACCAAAAGAAAAAAAAATTCTGCAATTTGATGCAACTAGGAATACATTTCCACACTTTTCTATAAAATGGATGATGACAAGTGTCATATTATATACACTAGGGCTCTGGGCACACGTTGAACTTTAACAAAAATAAGTTTTGCAAAAAAAAACACTGAGTTTGCAAAATTGGAGCTCAAGCTCCTCGAACCAAATAAAAGCCTTCAAACTGTTGGTGGGTAAAAGAGAAAAGAGATTCACACACAACCCCAACACACTCATTTTTATTCATCTTTCACAAATACAAACATACACTACATTTTACTGGTGGGGGGAGCACCCAACGTCACTGCTCTCTCCTCTCTTTGCTCTCTTTTTTCTTCTTCTTTTCCCACACTTACACAGGAAGCACCCATACAAGCTTATAGGCTAAACAATTATATCACAACCACACAAAACTCCAATTTCCCAACTGCTCATGTACTCACCGACTAAATAGTTGAATCTGCCCTCTCAGTAAATTGGGCCATCTCCTCTTTTTTTTTTTTTTTGAACGACAAAAAAGAATTTCATTAATCTTCGAAAACTCTTAAACTCCATCTTTCTTATCTTCTTCTTTGTCCCTCACCCCACACACAATTGGCCCACTAGACATGCAAGTGTATCCTAACAACACAAACAACTCAGTTTCAGCTATTTTCCTATTCGGAGACTCCATGGTTGCTCAATGCATAGATTCCCGAAGTTGCAGAACTTAGCGGAATGGGTCGAGGAAGAATAGGCATCACAAAGAGAGAGAAGCATCCCAAAATAGTTGGAGCGCAGCACTCTTGACGATCAAATGCCACTCAAGCCCAAAAAAGAGCAAAGTTGGTAAGTGATCAACCAAGCTCCGATAACAGGAAAAAAAAAGCACCACAAAGGGATATAGAAACCCATTTGCAATCCCAGAAGAGTAAAACCAATGAATACAGGAATCTGACCAAAAAATTAAACCAAGACAAATGACCGTAAAGCAAGCCAAGCCAATATCCAGCAAAGAAACACCATCAAACAGTAGCAGATGAGCATAGCCTAAGGAGATTACGATCCAGTAGGGGTAGACATACACAACCCATTTATGAATTGTCAAAATCCTTGAGAAATTTTGAAACAACAGCAAGCTAGCAGTCCAATAAACTCCCCAGGAAGCATAGAATCCCTTGAAGTTTCTTGTATAGAAGCAACCTTCACAGCACAACAATAGAAGAAATTTTCCTAACTCATAGGCCTGCAAGAAGACTATAATTATGACCATACCTTCCACCCTCTAATCTCTGCACTCCCAATCTGGAAACTTAAACCCCAAAAGTCTTCCACCTAAATCTTTCACTTTTCTACAAATTGGACAGGCCCCATGGCAAGCCCCGACACAATTTTCATGATTATGGAGAAATTTATGCTCTGGCCATACCATTTAATTTAATCAGGAGGCATCAGAGCTGACATTCGGCTCGGTCTAAATTTTGAGCTTCCAATTCTATTATTTTGCTTATCACTTCCTCCTCATCTCCTTCATAACCAATACCCATGATTTTGTTCACAGCCCAGATTGTTTGAGCTTCATCCGAAAGAATTTTGTTTCTATTGTTGATTCCTCTTGATGACACAGATGCGGATAGAGCCGTAGCACCTACTGCAGACCTTAGTACCACGCATTTATTTCTTCTTCCTCCCTTTTGATTATAGGTGTTTACTTTTGAAAAGCCCAGAATATCATCAATATTTTTCCTTTTTTTCTTCCCTTTTAAACCTTTAACTGTGGCTCGGATTGAGTTTTGGTTAACCTCAATGGGGTCTATGCAGTTTCCTTCATCATTGATTTCATTTCCCAGCTCCTCTGAATTGATATCATCACTAATGACCTTCTCTCCTGAGCAAACAAAATTTCCAGCTCCATGAAGGCCTATTGTATTAATGTAGTTTTTGACTTGTGTCTCCGAGGAATTAGAGAGGATAGCTACACAATTAGGCCTCACTAACCTATTAGCCGATTGGTTGGAATTCATATTCTCATCAAAGCTATCTGGAATTACCCCACTTCCCATCATTGATTCTTCAACCCCCAAAGATAAGTTCATTAATTATTGTTTTCTTCATTGGTGCAATTCACTCCTGAAGAATATTTTTGTTGGTTTTTGTAGTTAATGTTAGAAGTCAAGTTGCAATTTTCTAGAAGTAACTTTGAAGAATGATCTAGAATTTGTTGAAGTTAAGTTAGTCCTATCTAGATTGAGTCACTTGAAGTTGGAAGGTCAAGAGTCAGTCTTAACTAGTTCAATCATCAAGTATAAACTAGAAGGTCCTAGCATAATACTTCTGGTAGCAACAAAATATTTGTGAATCTTAGGCAAATCAATCTATAGCTTTCGTTTGCACCAACAAATTTGGTATTAGAGCCTTCTTAAGCATGCCCTCCATTCCTTATTTACAAATCTGGCGGCCTCAATTTCGGCCCCTACCATGTTTAAATATTCTCAAGTCAAGTCCCTATCTTTCAAGGGAAACACTTTGACTACTAGAGTAGTGAAGTGGAGAATTTATTTGTATCCGAAGACGTATGGGATGCTATTGAAAAGGGGATACCGGATCGACCAGAAGCAGGAACACAAGCAGTACAAAAACAACATAAAGAGAATAAGAAAAAAGATGCAACCGCACTCCGCTACATCAAACAAGGGGTTAGCAAATCAATCTATCCCAAAATTTTCAATGCAAAGTTTGCAAAAGAAGCTTGGGATGTTCTGAAAGATGAGTTTCAAGGAAATGAAAAAGTTATTTCCATAAAGCTGCAATCTCTGTGGAGAGACTTTGATAACTGATCGATGAAAGAAAGTGAAAACCTTAGAGATTTTTTCTCTAAAGTTGCTGAGATTGTTAACCCAATGAAAGCCATGATGAAGCTATTCAAAAGCATGGGATGTGCTGAAAGATGAGTTTCAAGGAAATGAAAAAGACATTTCCATAAAGCTGCAATCTCTGTGGAGAGACTTTGATAACTGATCGATGAAAGAAAGTGAAAACCTTAGAGATTTTTTCTCTAAAGTTGCTGAGATTGTTAACCAAATGAAAGCCATGATGAAGCTATTCAAGACAAGAAGGTAATCGAAAAAATACTGAGGAGTTTACCTCCCAAATTTTATCATTTGTGTTGCTGCCATAGATGAAGTTAAAGACTTGTCCCAAATGACTATGTTTGAACTAATGGGTTCACTTCAAGCATATGAGTACAGAATTAACAGGTCTTCTACTGAGCCAACTCAGCTAATAGAACAAGCATTTCAGTCCAAACTCAACATCTTAGAGGGAAGGAACAACAATTTCCAATCTAAGCAAAGAAGAGGTTCACATAAAGGGCATGGTTAACATGAAAAAAAGTTTTAGAATTAGAACAGTGGTCATAAGCAGTGGCGGCTTTAGGAATTTTCGGTAGGGTGTTCAAGAATTACCTTAAAGATGGAGTACTGTCTATATTGCCGAGCAAAAAAAAGAAAAAAAATATCTCTGCTAGCTTTATGAACTAGTAATACAAAAAATAAAAAATAAAAAATCTATGTAGTGGTGTGAATAATGAGACCAAATAGTACAAAAATTCATAAGATGTCAACTTGGCGAATTTTAAGTTTTGTACCAAGCAAAATTAAACCGGCGCACGAACGCACTAGTTTTATCGTTCAAAATTGTATGGCGAATTAATAGGTTCACATGGATATTTTTTTTACATATGTTTTTATTTTTCGTGATATAAAGTTGATTGTTATTCGGACAGAAATCAGAGCATGATGTCGATACTAATAGATACTTTTCAGTTTTTCTCATTAAGAGTGTGTACTTTGTTTCGAGTTAATATATTATGTGTTTAATTGTGAATTATTGCCTTTAATTGGGGTGCTTACAATGGATTGATTTGTGCGTTGGTTTTTCGGCTAGGTGTTTGATATCTTAGGTGTTTAATTGGATTGATTTGTTTATAGATTATTTCCTTTAGTTTTTCACTTATTGGGCTATTTATTTCTTTTATTTTTGTTATGGGTTATTGGGTTGTTCAAATTGGATTGATTTGCATTTTGTGAGCTAATTTTTTGGGTGAGTGTTCATTAGTTTTGGACTGGGTGTTCATTCATATTTCGCTTGGGTGTTCAAAAGAAGACGACTAACCTAAAATTTTAACTTCAATTATAAGTAAAAAAATAATGGGGTTGTCAAGTTACCATTGTCACATGTAAGTAGCGCCGCCAGTGCCAAAGGCTAAGTTGGCTAGGAAACATAAGAGAAAGCCTTAGGTCCACAGGCGGCGCTACATACACGCAAGGGTGGTCATCTGACCACCCTATGACAGTTTCCTTTGGAAAAAATTGTACTCTGCATGTGTGATTCTCGAGAGATCCTAATAGGATTGAATTTGAGCACCCTCTATTCTCCATGTTTGACACTCTCAACACTAGAGATTTAATTCTGTTCATCTTCTTTTTTTCACCCTTTTGTTAACCTTCCTCCTATTGGTTGAGGTAGTGTGGATCACACAAAAAGTGATGTCATTCTTACCAAACAAAGTGTATTGTAAGGGTGGTACCTACACCATTTCAACCAATACAAGGGAGGCTAATGTTCACCCACTTTTTGAGGAGGTGTTTGATTCTTTTACTTCTTTGCAATGGAAAATAATTGTGTGCGAGTGTGCCAGAGAGGGTTTTAAACCGCCTCGGTTAGATTAACTTTGGAAAACCAAATCTAATCAGGCGATTGTGTTTTTATGGTTCAATTACCTCAATTAAGAGGATTTTCTTTCAGAGTGAAGAAATACAAACCAAGAACTTAGAAAATTAAAGAACAACTTGATTGATAAATCAAGATAGACTTACTTCGAAATTGTCTTCAACTTCAAATAAAAGGTAATAAGAACTTCAAACAACTGATTGTTAGAAGAATTACCAAGATCTACTTCCTAAACTACTTCCTAATCTACTTCCTAAACTACTTCGAATTGAGTCAAAATCCTAATTCTATTTGCCAATGAACAAACCAAGCATCATTTCTTTGATAGCTGTTTGTTGAAGATTTGTCCGAGGGCTTTTTCACTCTTCGATTTCTTCTATTTATAGGCACTGATTGCAGTTTGAACTTACCGCTCAAAGAATTTGAACTTGGCTTGCTTCGAACTCCATCTTTCTATTTCAAATTGGCAGTTTCTTCTCTCCAATAGATCCGAACTTGTTAATCTTCCTTTAAAAGTTTTAATTTGAATTTGCACAGTTGCTTAAGCAACTCAAATGATTAAGTGCTAAGGAAATAACTGTTTTGCACGATATGCTCCACGTGTCTTAACTGTCAACTACCTTGTTTCGTATGTTTACACGTGGAGTTCATGCATTTAGCAGTTGAAATCAGGGCTTTGAAATCAATTTTTATATTAGTTTGACTTGTAACTGCCAATACCTGATGCGGCTCAAGTGGTGGATATTGTGATAGATGGCGCTTGGCATAAAGATCGGCTTCTTGGGGCTGCAGCTTGGTGTGCTTGTGGTCCGTCACAAAGCTTACGTGATCAAGGCTTTACTCTTGTTTGTGCTTCGTCTTCAACGGGGGTGGAGGCCTTGGCGGTTTTGCAAGCTTTGAGATGGGCTAAATATAAAGGTTTGAGGAGGATCAAGATTTTGACAGATAGTCTAGAAGTTGTTCAGGCTTTATGTTGTAGTTCTGAAGCTTCAGTGTCTATCAGGAATGTTGTGTTAGATATTTTGGAGATTATGTCTACTTTTGATTATGTAATTGTTGTTAAGGCCACCCGGCAAGATGTGAGGAGTGCTCATAAGCTTGCTCGGAGTCGCCTTTGTAATGTTTAATGGTTAATGAATGAGTTCTTTGTCGGTTCAAAAAAAAAAAAAAAAACTGCTTTTCAAATATGAGAACTAATACGACATCGTATTAATCCAATTTATTTCAGTAATCCAGTGCGTCTTCATTGATACATATTTGCCAACGTTTGACATTATTTATTACGTGTCATTTAATTATTGGATTTGTTAAATTTAAATGTAAATAGGAGGGTGAACGAATCACAATCCAAAGTTAGCTACTACTATTAATGATTTTCTTACCAAGTGTTCAACTGGTATGTTTAAGCATCCCACTATCAATATTTTAAAAGAAAATTATATAATGCTCATGGGGAATTCTCAAGTGGTGCTCCAAATGAAGCCTAATTGATTAGTAACTTTATTGAACCAACGAATATTATGCGCCGGTTTAATCTTGTTTCGCTCAAAATATAAAAATTCATCGAGAACGATGGTAATATTATGCGCGGGTATGCAGCCTAATAGGTCAGAGTTTGGATTCTTTATTGTAACTCGGTTTCCATCTATAACAAAATAATTAGAGAGCATATCAACTGTAAACCCTATCTTCGTTGAAGGACCCTTTCAAACTGAATTTCGTAGATCACATTAGGATCTCCAAATCCAAAATGTTCATTTAGATCTAAAATGTTCATTTTGTAATTTAAAATTTATTTTTGCAAAAAACAAAAAATTAAATCTTATGAGACATTGATATAAGTTCAAACAAATCAAATGTTAAATTGACTAGTACATAGATTAGGTTTGAAATTATATTAACTATCTAACAAAATATGAGGAGTGTGTTTTTCGCTCAGTCTTCAATCATTACGGACTGATTGGATGCGGGATGAGCTATGCGATCCTAGATGGACTAGGAAATCCATTTGCCAGATTTCATCTTGTAATGAATGGTCGAATGTCGCACAATCAAGATTAGACTTGGACCATTGGATTCCTGACTCGGATTGCACAGCACGCTGCTACGCACCCCTTGTGTAGCACCAACCACGAACTCAGTAAAGTGGATAAGGTAATAGGGAGTGAACTCACATTGATGTGACATTATAGAGGGGGATTAAATAGGACATGGTTTGGATGAAATGGGGAAAAAATAGTACTTGGTTTGTTTTGATGTTTATATGCGGAGATAAGGTTGGGTGGATGATGTAAAAATCTGACAAAAGACCTATTTGCCCTTGTGCATGGGTCATGTTAGATTTTACAATGATATAAATACATAAATACAAGACTAATTTAATTAATTAACTTAATTATACTAGTCAACAAATATGATATAATAATTCATTTAATTAATTACATCTAAAATTAAAATATTCAATTATCCATTTTAATAATTATGCATACCACCTAATTTTTTGCAATTATTTCTCATTTACACATCCATATTTTTCTGTTCTATCCCAACACAAGGTATAAAATTGCTCTTGTGCATACTTATATTACATTTTATGCACTTTTTTTACTTATTTTAAAGGATCAATTTGACTTACCTCCCTGAGGTTTCTGACAACAAAGATACCTCCCCTCACATTCCAAAAATTGCACTGACCACCCCTCTAGTTTGGTTGTTGGTTGCAGATTCCCCCTCTCCGTTAGAAGGCTGTTAGTAGGTAACGAAGATTGCTTACATCGGCTTCTAAACTCATTTCATTACCCGTTTTACCCCTTTAACTCTGGAATTAACACATATAAACTTATTTGGTTTTAAATATGCATGTATACAAAAAAAATAAAATTTAACGAAGCCTGAAAAAACTTTTAAATTATTTTGAAGTCAAATGTATATGTAGAAATAAATCTAAAGGAATTAGGGTTTTCTTTTCTTTTTCATGAAGCTTCAATTTTAATTTTTTTACTTTTACAAAGAAAAACAGAAAATTTCGAAAATATATTCGTTTAAATTCATGTAAACATTTTTTTCCAACCCTATACCTCACATCTTTACACAATTAGATCTGGTCAACTATTTTGACTAATTTTTCCAAGCCTAATTTTGCTCAACCCTATACCATACATCTTTCAATAATTTTGCTCAACACATGAATATTTCTTAATGAATTCCTCATCAAAGATAAAAAAATAATAAATAATTTGCACTAAGACCTCCCTTATGTGATGAGGAATTCAACAAAAATTTTTGCTCAACGCATTAAAAACCTTTACAAAATAACTAACTTACCTTATTTTAAGTTATTTTGAGTGAGTGAAACTTACCCAATTTGACACAAAAAGTAATGAATTCCTCATCAGTAACAAGTAGTCAAGAATTTTATCGGAGTTAAATTTGCATAACTTCAATATTACTAATAATTTAAAACTAGGAATTAAAAGAAAGAGAGGCAAAACAACAAAAAAATTTAAGTTATTTTTTACAAAAAAAGGTAGAAGTAAAATGAAGTAAACTTCATTTTTTTGGACAACTAAATAAAATTCAAGATTAAATAACTATTGCATTAACTCCATAACTAAATTAAATTATAGGTGAAAGTAAATTAATTATATAACAAACAAGAAAGAGAGACCTAGTGCAGGCATCCGTAATTGTTACAAACATTAGGGGAGGTCAATAAAAGGGTAAAAACGTACTTTCACATATTCCGTTAACAGTAGTTACCTGACAACATTGACAGGGGAGGTCAGTGCAATTTCAGAAACCTGAGTGGAGGTCTTTTGTAGACACCCCAAAATGAGCATTCACGTACATTTTAATCCCCAATGATGAACGGAAACACCCGGAAGAACTCTCGGATTGAAATTCTCCAAGTCAACTCAATCAACAATGCCGCACGATACTCATCTCTCAACCCACGGGACAGCCAGAGTCACGTACGACAGATCTTTGAATTTTAACGGCCAGTTGTGCCGCACGGTACACAAGTTGTGCCGCACGGCATAGTTTGTGTGCTGTATGGTACTGTTTACGGGTTCCTAGTTTTTGCGAATTCCCAGCAGCAGAGAATGTTGACGAGGTTGGTCCCCCCGCCCTGATGGTCGTGGCCGAAAGGAAGGAGCTATTCCCTACACCATTGTCCCCCTGGACAAGAATCAAGAACGGCGTGCTACGGCGTGCTATGGCTTGCCCATCCTCTATATAAACCGATTGAATCCAATGAGAGAGAGGATCCGATCCCAGAGAATTTCGGTGTAAAATTGGCCACGAAACTCCACTCTTGAGTGCCATTTTCATTGCCAAAACCTCTTAGCTACCATCTCCACTATAGACAATCCAATATCATTCTCTCTGTCAAAGCCAAACCTGAGGCAGAGACTCATCCCCTGTTTTCGGTTCTAAAGCCGTGAGATAGCCAGTCCAAGTTTGTCAAAGCTCAAGCCTTCAATCCTTCTTACCCCCATACCAGAGTGAAGTTAAGGTTGAGAGAAGTGTCAAGCAACATTCAGAAGTTCAGGAAACAAGTTTAATCCGAGAGTTCGAAACCGAAGGTATAAACCCGTTTCGCCAAATTCCTTGAATTTGGTACCCTGAGGGGAGGGGTACCAAGGGTGGAATGATTCCTTGTATCATTTCCATGCTTGGTATGCCCAAATTACAGCAAGACCAGTTTCATTTCACACCTCCCGGTCGCGCCGTACGGTGAAAACATCGCCTCGTACGGAGCGATTCAACAAGGAGGGACATCCCATACTCAATACATTGCTTTCTCCCTTTAAAGTAGTTCATTTTGAATGCATTTCATACCTTGTATGTGCCTCTGATCAATCATTTCGAAAAGCCAAAGTTTCAAACTGTTTTGCAGCCAGGTATGCCGCACGGTACTCTTTCTGTGCCGCACGGTACACTTTGAGTGCCGTACGGCACCCAAAAGAAAATTTGACCGTTAATTTGAAGAACAGTGTCGAGCGGCTCATCATTTGTGCCGCACGGTACATCCAGTGTGCCGCACGGCACACTTTTCTGGTAAAATGTGAAATTTGAACATTCCCCCTGCAGGAACAGTTTGAAGTTTGGGTTTTCGTTTGATTTCTGTCAATTACATACTAGTCATTTGTTTTTCTCGTTATTATCGTCTGCTTTGTTTAACTTAAATGTTTATCTGTTAATGTTCAGCAATAAAATTGTTTTCTAATAAAATCTCACAAATATTTAGTAAAGACCGATTTTTAATCGGGCGAACGGGGTGCATTAAAACCCTTCCCTGTTCGTAACCTGGCTCTCGGATCCAAAACGAATCTCTGGTTTTCAATTGGTTTTATAAGTCATTCTCTCAAATCATCATTTTCAAATTGGTTTCTCGGGTCCCAAACTACTTTCCCAAAACCCGGGTGGCGACTCTAAAATCTTTTGTTTTTCGAACCGTTTCGAAAACCATTTCCGAACGGGTGGAGGTCGACCGTTTACTTGTCAAAAACCTCGGGGGAGGTAAGTGAAAATTACCCTATATTAAATGCAAAACTTATTAATTTTTTACCCATTTTAACAATTTTATATAAAATAAGAATTAATTTGTATTAAAAGTTTTAAATATTTTTGGAATATACCACCTAATATGTTTCAATTATTAGTAATTTGCATACTCCCTTCATTTCAAATTGCTTGTCTCTTATAGTATTTTGAGATATTTCAAATTGTTAATTCTTTTTGAAAAATCAAACCAAAATTTATTCCATCTTTCAAAATAACTCATTTACCAATAATAATTATTTCATTAAAAAGTTGAAATATATGGGCATTGGTGAAAATTAATGACTCTATTTAATGTGAACGCATTTAACGAATGGAGTTATTGCATGTCTACTTAAAAAGTTAGAATTCCCAAAACAGACTAGCAATTTGGAAGGAGGGAGCATTAATTTCGTAATTTCTATATTAAACCCAAATACCATGGATATAAATGAACAAATGGATAAATCTAATAAGTTCTTTATTGAAATCTCAAATAATTGCATTAATTTATTTGAGATACAATTACAAAAGGCTTAAAAAAAATCACAACTACTAATTCAAGAAAATAAAAATTTACAACAATGTAACAATGTAAAATACGTTCATACACAAATTGTAATGAGACACCGCAGCTAAACTTTTAACTCTTAACCTAACTATGTAGCTCAAAAGGTAAACTTAGAGTTGGGCATTTCAATATATAACACACGCAAATCCCACATCTTGCACATGAGGATGTTACAATCTCCCCCACTTAACATTGCAACGTCATCATTGCTATGGTCCATCACTTTCAACCACCAAACGATGTGACACAAGTATATTGGAAAACTATGGCGAAAAACAATTTTAAATTTGATAAGTTCTAGAAATTAAGAACTAGAAAAAACAAAAACACAAAACCAAGCCAGGGCCCGTGTTTCACACGGTTTACTTAAAACAAAATTCTCCGCCTCACCACGGTTGTTTGAGTGGTTGATCGACGTTTGCCTCCTAGGATACAGTGGCTACAAAAAATCAATCGGTAACACATGGGAAGGGAGACACCTACTTTCTCATCTTATGTTTGGACAATTTGTTTGTGGCTACCACCGAGGAGTGTAGAAATAAACTCGTTTTGAAATGAAATGGGATAGTTTATTAATTGAAAGGAAAATTATGAAGGGAATTACAAGACTTGGTGCCACATCCAACCATACAACCATATCAAAAATATGACAGGCGTTTTTTCCTAAATAATGTGCTACCACGTTGCCTATGCTTGTAACAAATCTGATTGCTTCCCAAGCGGCCGAAGGATCTCCGCAAAAGCTTTTGACCCTTTTGCTCTGCTTTGTTCTTGGATTGAGCAGCAATGAAATGTCTTGCCTCGTCATGCACCACTGCATTGCACTGAAAGATCCAATCTTTGAACATTGCCCCATCAAAATTGAGCTTAAAAATTCCTGGCATTGGAGGACGCCATCTTTTTTGGGATCCCATGATTACCATTGGATACTTATTTGTGTGTCAACAAGTGATCCTACCTTTTCTACTTTTTTTTTTCTTCCTAAATGATCTTGTGTTATTTAGAACCACCATTATGGAAAATGTTAGATATATTTAGTGGAAAAACTATTCAGTGGCGGCAGTTCCCCAACACCCTTCTAGTATTAAAGGATTATTTAACAGGTACAGCTACTTTTATGGAAATAGTTAAATCTGCCCCTCCTCCGTGCATCATGCAAGGCAACTTTCTTCTCATTTCAATCTCCATCCAGTTGCGCAAAATCATATGGAAGTAGTTGTTCGGTGCATGCATGTCTCTCTGTTTTCAATGGTACCTAGAAGATTATGTTGGTGGTTCAATCCGAACTGTTTGGCATAAATCTGTTTACTGAACCTTCCAGAGTTCTGCACATTATGGTTTGTGCTTGATTGCGTATCATATGAACTAGGAATTATTGGGGCTGTTGCTTTGATCCTTGCCTTTTGCAATTTTTTTTTTCTTTCTTTATTATTTTATTCACTCTTTAATATAGTAGTTGTTTACTGCTAGTTTATTTTCTTATTTTCATGGTAGATATTGTTCTCTTTTTCAAGAGATTCCTATCTTGTGGCTAGCACAGATGGTGTGGGGACTAAACTTAAGCTCGCATTTGAAACGGGAATCCACGAGACTACAGGGATCGATCTGGTAATGTTTGAAATGCATCTGGTGGTCTGATGTTTAATTGATTTAAATCTTAGCAAAACCTTTCTGGTTACCAAAGATTAGGCTCTTTAAAGTTCTTCTCTCCAGGTTGCAATGAGTGTCAATGCCATTGTTACTTCTGGAGCGAAGCCTTTGTGTTCTATGATGGTATCCGCTTAGTCAAGTTAAGGATTACTAAGCTAGCAAAAAGAAAAGTTTTTTGGGACTTAAACTCTTTGTACCATTACCTTTGTGTTCTATAAGGTCAACTTCCTCATGCATGAAAAAATGGATGCATGAATACAACCAGCTTGATTAATTTGGCTATAGAAGAGTTATTTCCATATCTGTAGTCTTTTCGAATCCAGTTGTACTAGTAGCATACTTGTACAACGCCAAGGCAGTATCTCCTCTAACTCCTGAGTACCCTTTGTACCAGTAGCATACTGGTAAAACATGTCTGTCGAATTCTACAATCTGAGAACAGATCAAATACATCGTAGTTTAGAATCCAAGTGACATTGTTCCAAATTATAGAATCCGACAAGCTTTATGCAAAAAAGATTAGGTTATTGGTGCTTCTCATGCTCTTGTTAGAATGGCCATTTGAATATATGGTACACAGGACTATGACATTATTGAAACTCAAAAAGTGATTTGTTTGAATTGAACAGATGGATTTGAGGTTCCAGAGTCATGCGGTTCTAGCTCTCCAGGAGGCAGCTGAAGCCTATTTGGTGGGTCTATTTGAGGACACCAACTTGTGTGTAACCCATGCCAAAAGATATCCAACTCACCAAGCGAATTCGTGGCCGACGTGCTTTAGAAGGATGGTGCTTCCATTTTGTTGCTCAAAATTATAAGTAGACTTGATATATAGGCTATGTCTTTCTTCTTTTCCTATTTGCAAATGTTGATACTGATCACATAATGATCTTGAAACATTGATGACTAATTATATTTTGTTATCCTACTTTTATATGGAAAAAATATTTGCATGAAGTTTTGTCGGATTTTATAATTTGAAACAAATGTCACTTGTCAGATTGTACAATATGATGTATTTATTAGTTCTTTGATTGTAAAATCCGATAGGCATGTTTTACTACTACGCTACTGATACAAAGAGTACTCAAGAGTTAGAGGAGCTACTACGGTACTACCTTAGCATTGTATTGATATGCTACTAGTACAACTAGGTTTGAAGTGACAATTCACAATGATTTAACTTGTTAGATTGTATAAAAGGAATTCAACTTGTCGGATTATATATTCTGAAACGAATTATTGTTTCGGATTCTAAAATACGATATATTTATCAAGTGTCAAATTTTAGAATCCGATAGGCATGTTTTACCAGTACTACACGTGGTAGATCCATCCACCTAAGCAAATGCTGCAGTTTCGAAATGCGGCATTCAACCCAATGCCGCATGTGGCATATGCGGCATTATACTCTTCGAAAATTCGAGATTCGAACGTGATCTAGTATTGAGAGAGGTTTATTGATGGTCTAGAGTTAAAATCAACCAAGTTTATATTAAAAATACACGTTCGGATTACATTTATATTAAAAATTCTTTTATTAAAAATTCTCTGGGCACACTGGACAACATCTATTGATTTTAATATATAAGTGATCCAAACGGTTATTGGTATCCGATCAACATAATTTTTTAAAAGTTGAATTATTTAATGAGTTGTACAAATTGTACGGCATCTATCATCCATTTGGGCTCATGATGGACCCTAAAATTGAAAAACTAGACAAGTCCAATTCTTCCTTAGAACCGGAGAGTATCTGGACCCTTTAAGAACATAGAGGAAGGAAGCGATAAAGAAAGTTTTTGCAGTCAATGATCGGATCACACAAGTGCAAATTTCAGTTAAGTTGTCGCTATATTACTCAAATTATGGACATGAAATCTGATAATGAAATTTGGAAGGGTGAAACAATAATGAGGCCGACGGAGGCCCATAACCCACTCAAATTTTATAATCAATATCGAAAAGAAACTTAAATATTTTTTATGCAAATAGTATACGAGTCATTAATCTTGTGAGTTATCCCATCTAAATTTAAAACTTTTACAAGGTCAGAAGAGATTTTCTTAATTATTTTCATACAAAAAATAAATAAATACATAGATACTTTAATTACATATTTTATCCATTGCGTGCAAATAGTGATGTACTAAAAAAAAAAGAATCTACACATGGCCCGAATTTTTTGCACAAGAGTTAAGAAACAATTATAGAAAATCATGATGCTAATTACAATGTGAATTGTTTTTTTTTTTTTTTTTTTTCCATTCGATTACGCATATATGAAATGCATGTTTTGATTGATTTGCTGAATTGTTTCATTTTTTTGGTATATATCGGCCAAAAATCCAATTTGAGGAGCTACTACCTTATCGTTGTACTGACATGATACTGGTACAACTAGGTTGAGCTACTACCTTAGCGCAATTTGGAATTGCTCTACCCTCAGCACACCTCCCTGTAATTAATATGCCACATAAGCAGAAAGCTCGATTTGGAATTGCACTCTCTCACTTTTTTTTTTTTTTTGCGTGATTAACACATTTAATGGAAAAAAAATTTTGAAAAGTATTTTTATGAGGGTAGCGCAATTTCGCTCGCACACTCAACGCAATTTCGATTAACGTTTTATGAGGGTAGCACAATTTCTAAGGAGTATTTTTACAAATAGTTTAAAAAACAAAGTACATCAGCAATTAATTTGAAAAAAGCCGAAAAGCTCAGATTTCACTGTGATTTAACTTATCAGATTGCATAATCTAAAAGGAATTTAACTTGTCGGATTCTATAATTTGAAACGAATTATTTCTTCGGATTCTAAAATACGATGTATTTATCAAGTGTCAAATTTTAGAATCCGATAGATATGTTTTACCAATACTCTACTACCTTGGGATCCACATAAAATCAAAGTATCCCCTTCATCCCAAAAGAATGAAGCTTCAATAAAGAACATTCATTATAAGTTAACATATGAAAAGGACACTAAATCATTAACTGTAACAGATATAGAAATTGTTCATGGACTTAAATCTCACCATAATTACCATCACAACTTGGTGTGGCCAAAATTTTCACTGAACAACAGATCTCACTCTTATTCAATATTAAGAAATGAAAAGACAAAGTAAATCAATCCAACTAGTGATCCCGACACTAAATTCGCTTCCATTGCAAGAGACTTGTGGACGAGTGATTTTTAAGCTCCCCAAAGTAATTTTGCTTTCGATTGAAACTTGGATCTTGCAAACCTGTCTCATTGGGACCAGCCTTGGCGCTCTCACTATTTGTCAAGATACCATCATAAAAAAATTTGAGTGCATCTGTAGTTGAAAGCGACTGGACTGATTCGTATAAAGACTGGTACTTGTCTCTCTCTCTATTTGTGTCTCAACCAACTTCTCTTTCAACCTGTCTGGACTGGAAGACAAGTCAGCGCACTTCGCCGGATCACAGAAATTCATACAAGTGCCTATATATAGAGTAGAAATTTAGGCCTATGTGGTATTCATCTAGATTATTAGGTATATCGGCACATATCCCCTACCTGTACCCAAGTATAAAGTGTTGGATACCTCACAACTTTAGAAGAGTCAAGGTAACATAGGTCAAATATAACACCAAAGAACGGTTTATTAAACGTAACACGGATAGTGGCATCTCATATTACATCGTGAACTAATTTAACTTCAATTTGGGTAAACAATAACACAACCCATGTAATCCCAAATCAATGGGGGGTACGGGAGGTGATATATGCACAAAGTGGCCGCCCTCACAAAGTTTTATACTAAAATTGCGGCTCCCCTATACTTCAGAAAGCACTAAAGCACAATCCAATCAAAAAACCGATAAAGCCTTGTGCCTTGTGATATGACGCTCCTCACTTTTACCTTACAATTATGTGGTGCCTTCTCATTATTTTTCCCGTTTACTTTGCCCACCCAAAACTGCTAAGCCCAGATTAATCCTTCATCTTTTTTGGGCCAACAAACAATAACCAGGAATGTTAAATCCAGCAATCCTCAATTTCACATCATCGACTATTTTTTGATATGTTAAAGCAGCTCATTTTGTTGTTAATTAAATTATTATATCTTCCCAATGCCAAATTATTTTGCTGCAGAAGGTGAGGAGGGCACCAGGAAGACAGTTGATATCCTAGGCAGCTTGTCACGCCCTGCCGTTTTTTTTTTTAAAGAAAAATAAATAAAAATAATAATTAAATAGCCAATTCTGAAATAAATTCACAAGTCTCCCATTCTTTGAGTTCCAAGCTAATCATCTCATAGCATTTTCGAGTTCAAGCAAAATTGGTCTAAGTCGATTACCCGTATCCCTTAACAAATGTAAAAACAAAATTATTTAAGTTGTACAACTTTCCAACGTCAAAACGATAAACGGTTAAAATTACCAATTTGCCTTTCAAAATAAAATTGTCGCATGATGATCAATAAACTCTTCATGCCATGCTTGCAAACATCATGCACTTCAAACATTCCAGTTCATGCTCCGTGGTTTGTTCCTGCAAATAAAAGGGGTGAGCATTCACTTCACCCAGTACAGGTTTCTTTATGCAACCGATATGTACATATGTATGAATGGCATGCAACAGGAAGGAAGTGTTAGCTAATTCAAAACATTTTAAACACAATTTATGATACCGGACAACCTTGTATTTCAGAAACCAACCACCCTTCACTCATGCACACGTTTATATTTATCACAATATAAGATTTTAGTCCATTGATTTACCAAGTATTCCTCTCACCAAATGACTCGTCGTGATGCATCAAAAGTTCACAAGTATATAAATAACATCTCAAATTTTAATCCGTCAAATTCAACATCAATAATGAGGCCTCCTCTTCTTTTCTATCGAATAATCCATCCTTCCAGTTACACAAAAGCGTTTAGGTATCCTCTTTAGAACATATCAAACATATTTATTAACTTGTACAAATCAATAACAAGTGCCCAACAGGTATTTGCGCATTCCTCAAGTATCCACGTGTCCTGCAAGTACCCAACAAGTATTCCCCGTATCCCACAAGTATCCACATGTTCACCGGGTGTCCAAGTGTTTTCCCCAAGTGCCTGAAATCCTTTCCGCGAGGCTCAAATTCATATGATCATGACTCGTGTATGAATCCTTTACAAAAAAAATTCAAGGTTAAGAGTCATGGGTTCATAGAACTATAATGTTCCTTTACACATTTACAATTTTCTCTCTCGTCAAGCCTCGTGTCCACAAAATATGCTCCATATTCCCCTTGTACCCAATCTCGTGTCCAACGTGTCACAAATTTACTTTGATTACATAATATTTAGGAATAACCTTAGTGTCTTTTCCAAAAGAGGACCTAGTACCATTGAGACCTTCAGGACCCCATATTTCCCATCCAAGTATTGGTCCACCTCGAATCGATCGCGTATCTCATCTAAAGATATATCTCCCTTTATTTCAAACATATCTTATATCGCTCAAAACGTGTATATTAGTCCATCTTATTTCATCGATCACGTATCAAGTGTACGTGGGTGATCGAAAGTGTCAATAATCGGGTTTAATAGATTGTCATTCCCATTGTGCTACCATAATGATCAACTTTTGAGCTTTCATAAACCCACCACCCTTTTTCCCTCAAAAACGCCAGACTTTCTTTCTTTTTTTTTCTTTTTTTCTTTTTTGCACCAAAATGGGTCCATTGGTTCAATACAAGTACATTAACTTCAAGTGTTTGTCGTACAACAATAGGACATGTCAAAAGGCATTTAAAAAAAAAATAACTTCATTTCCATATTAATAATAATTTTGGGTACAAATTTATAACCCGATTCATAAGGTCTAACAAGAGAAACTTAATCAAAACATGAGAGTGTTGCTTGCGTCCTTGGATTGTATTTCAAATGATGTTTCCCCAAGCGTAGGGTTTAGGTGTCGCAAAGCATAATAACTCGGAAGTCCGAGGTCGAATCCACAGGGAGGGGTCGGAGCTAGTGACAGAATTGCTTTACGATAGGGGGTTTCGGCGTTAGGACGGCCAACCTTTTGGTTTGGTTTGTTTGTGGGATTCTCTCTACCTCTAATGCGATTGAAAATGAAATTTTAAACTATAAATTAAAGGCGACAAGGTCTAGAGGATCATACCACCCATGACTAGGGATATTCAATGGCTCTCGACTATAACTCAAGTGAGAGACAAAGTCACTTGCTCTCACTCGGAAGATTTGACAATGAAAATCATTTTGACTCTAGAAAATTGGTTTAACAATGGGATAAGTTCTTTGACGCATTTTTACAAACACTTGGAGTGACATAGCTCTAAGCATCATGTGTGGCAAGTAGTCAAGCCCTTGCCTACACAAGATCAAAAAGGTTAACAACTCCTAGTTTTGGTACATAAAATTGAACTCACCCAATGAAAACCAATCTTTACCACAAGAATGAGGTTTGCAAATGGAAAGAAACTCTCTTATACATTTTATCGAACACCTAAAGTGACATAGCTCAAAGCATTGTGTGTGCCAAGTAATTTGTCTACACCCAATCAAGGAGGTTAACAACTCTAAGTTTAGACCGAAAATAGAGTGATTAATCCATTCACAAACCCACAATAAGCATACAAACGTGAGAAGCCATTGAAACACCAAAGTCATGGGGTGATATTCACCCCATGACCAAGCCTAAACTACTACTCAAACATGGTTAAAGTACACAACAAAGAGAAAAACGTGATTAAGAAAAACATGACGAAAATGGAAATAAACACAAGATTTAGATAGATAATGAGTAGCACAACAACATTAATGAAGAGTAATTACCTTGAAATTAAGTGGAAGTACATCAAATCCTAGAGAGAAGGGAGAGCAAATTATGTACAAAACTAATGGAGGTAGAGAGAGAAGGTTGAAGATGAAGAATACCTAATAATCTGATGTTAGGTGGCTTTTATAGCCCCCAAAAATGTGTACAAAAGGTCCAAAATGCCCCTAAGATAAAAGGAAAGTCGGGCCAAAAATCTGTCTGAAGCGTCTGGGTATTGATACCCCCGCGTCGGGGTATTGATACCAGCGGGTTCTGTTTTTTCCTTGTTCAACTGGTATCAATACCCCTGCGATCTCGTATCAATACCAGCGGGTTTTGTCCAGGCAGATTTTTTACCCGACTTCGCGAGCACGCCCCGGCTTCGTCCGAACTCGGAATGAGGCGATTCTTGAACCGTTGGAAAGCTCTATGAGTCTACTTTCAAACCCAATTGATCTCATCTTCATAGCCTTTGTATCTTGAGAGAAATGAGCATTTTTCTATCGGTTGGTCAGATTTTCGCAAGGCTCATCACTCTAGATTTCTTGTTCCTTTTTCCGGGCCTTCCTTGAACCTTCCAAAGCTTCTTGAATCGACTTCTAAGCTCCGTTGATTGTCCTCCACGGCATTGCGGGACCTTGGGTACTTCCGTATACAACCGGGGATTATTTGGAGCTTTGGACATGCCCTTTTAGCTCCGATTTTCTGAAACTCATCAAAAACACAACTCGCGCAAAATCAATCGTATAAAGGCACAAAATGCACATGTGTGTGATCACAACGAGCGAGATAAGCCCCGTTATTTACATTTTCGGGGGCTTATCACACCCCCCAACTTGAACTTTGCTCGTCCCGAGCAAACTAAACAAATGCACTAATGGAAACAAACTAAAAAGGATATGTCTTTTAAACCCCCGGGCGGCCCCGGTAGGACGAGTGAAGTCTCGTGAGGGTTTTCAGCAGTGACAACCCACAAAACACAAAGGAATCGGATACTATATATGTAACTCACACCCAACCGACAACCTCACATAGCACCACAATGTCTGCCATGCAAGTCAATGGCAAGATACTTCATTCATAGAAAGAATTAAGCAAGTGAACTTCTTATCCCAACTTAGCACAAAAATTAATCCTCTCACCTACGGTCAGATAGAGAATTCTCACGTGGCATGCGTGTGAAAAGAAACCTCACATAGAAATTCACCAATCTTGAAAACAGTTCACACACCATTGATAGCTCGGTATTTATTTAAGCACACCCCTTCCCTTTATTCGAATGAATCCTTTTTTTTTTTTTTTTTTTTTATATGTGGTCGTGCAATGCCCGGACCTCTCGGGCTTTCTAGTTGACCCCTTTAGCGAGTGTTAGGTCGGCCATCCCCAAGCCAAATGGCCTTAGGGCGCCAGGTTTTGAGATACCCCTCAGACTTAATTGCTCAAGTCAAAAAGGCTTTATAGTGAGGTCCAAGCTAACCACATTCGACAATGCCTTCACAAGGTCTATCCATCTTTTGACGCGAACAACACGGTGGGAGCAAACCCCGATTGCCCGGTTACTCAATGAACGCCCGGATAAACATTAACAATATAGCATGCATCATCATTTTCTTTTTTCTTTTTCAAGGAAAGGGGCTCCAAATATTCCACATACAAGTAAATCCACACCGAGGAATCAATGACACGTGAACCAAATTCGAAGCCAGTGAATGCTTAAGTGGGACAATGTGCGTGCGAAAGCATGAATTTAAGTGAGCATACGCTATCCAACTATAGGTAATACGGTTTAATCAAGTGTATCCCTTTAATGTCATGTTCACAAGCTTAAGTCTATCCATGAAATCGTATCAAGACTCCGTCTCACACAACAAACATCATAGCACTAAGTAGAAGCCATCAATCAAGAGTAAGCATACACCAGTATCCAAATTCCGTGATTGACAACAATTTTTTTTTTTTTTACTAAAATATAAACAATGCAGCAAGGCACGAAGTAAACCCTCCCCCCAACTTAAAATGTGCTATGTCCTCATAGCACGAGACAAAAAGTAAGGAGAAGGAGGAATAAATAAATTAAAAAAAATGCAAAATGGAAAACTAACAATGACAAAATGGGAAGAGCATTCATACTATGAAGATCAAACCACTTTGAACTCTTTGTTAAGAATTGAATTCGACCATGCCACAAGATAAGATACTTTGAGCACAACAATTGCCGAATTCGTTTTAGAACTTTAAGCTCTACCAAGTGCATAGCCCAAATGAAATCAACTTTCAAAGTGTTGATAAAATCCACTATAAATGGATGGTAAACCAAATCAAAATCATCAACACCAAGAAAATTAATTTGTTCTATGATCGGTAATTTCTCAAAAATAGGCCCATATGCATCTTGTTGTTCTAACAAAGAGTATAAGTAATCCACCTCTGCGTCCATTTCTTTAGCAGTAGGACATTTTTCAAATGAATCGTCACACAGAGGGGAGAACTTTTGGTCTAACATGCTCATCACAAAAGTTAATAACAAAACTAAAATAAAAGATGCAAAAACTAAGCTATACTAAAAGAAATGGAATACTTACAATGGGGTAAAGCAGACTCCTTAACTAGCTCACCGTTTGTTGCCCTCCCCGGCAACGGCGCCAAAAATGCTTGCGTCCTTGGATTGTATTTCAAATGATGTTTCCCCAAGCGTAGGGTTTAGGTGTCGCAAAGCATAATAACTCGGAAGTCCGAGGTCGAATCCACAGGGAGGGGTCGGAGCTAGTGACAGAATTGCTTTACGATAGGGGGTTTCGGCGTTAGGACGGCCAACCTTTTGGTTTGGTTTGTTTGTGGGATTCTCTCTACCTCTAATGCGATTGAAAATGAAATTTTAAACTATAAATTAAAGGCGACAAGGTCTAGAGGATCATACCACCCATGACTAGGGATATTCAATGGCTCTCGACTATAACTCAAGTGAGAGACAAAGTCACTTGCTCTCACTCGGAAGATTTGACAATGAAAATCATTTTGACTCTAGAAAATTGGTTTAACAATGGGATAAGTTCTTTGACGCATTTTTACAAACACTTGGAGTGACATAGCTCTAAGCATCATGTGTGGCAAGTAGTCAAGCCCTTGCCTACACAAGATCAAAAAGGTTAACAACTCCTAGTTTTGGTACATAAAATTGAACTCACCCAATGAAAACCAATCTTTACCACAAGAATGAGGTTTGCAAATGGAAAGAAACTCTCTTATACATTTTATCGAACACCTAAAGTGACATAGCTCAAAGCATTGTGTGTGCCAAGTAATTTGTCTACACCCAATCAAGGAGGTTAACAACTCTAAGTTTAGACCGAAAATAGAGTGATTAATCCATTCACAAACCCACAATAAGCATACAAACGTGAGAAGCCATTGAAACACCAACGTCATGGGGTGATATTCACCCCATGACCAAGCCTAAACTACTACTCAAACATGGTTAAAGTACACAACAAAGAGAAAAATGTGATTAAGAAAAACATGACGAAAATGGAAATAAACACAAGATTTAGATAGATAATGAGTAGCACAACAACATTAATGAAGAGTAATTACCTTGAAATTAAGTGGAAGTACATCAAATCCTAGAGAGAAGGGAGAGCAAATTATGTACAAAACTAATGGAGGTAGAGAGAGAAGGTGGAAGATGAAGAATACCTAATAATCTGATGTTAGGTGGCTTTTATAGCCCCCAAAAATGTGTACAAAAGGTCCAAAATGCCCCTAAGATAAAAGGAAAGTCGGGCCAAAAATCTGTCTGAAGCGTCTGGGTATTGATACCCCCGCGTCGGGGTATTGATACCAGCGGGTTCTGTTTTTTCCTTGTTCAACTGGTATCAATACCCCTGCGATCTCGTATCAATACCAGCGGGTTTTGTCCAGGCAGATTTTTTACCCGACTTCGCGAGCACGCCCCGGCTTCGTCCGAACTCGGAATGAGGCGATTCTTGAACCGTTGGAAAGCTCTATGAGTCTACTTTCAAACCCAATTGATCTCATCTTCATAGCCTTTGTATCTTGAGAGAAATGAGCATTTTTCTATCGGTTGGTCAGATTTTCGCAAGGCTCATCACTCTAGATTTCTTGTTCCTTTTTCCGGGCCTTCCTTGAACCTTCCAAAGCTTCTTGAATCGACTTCTAAGCTCCGTTGATTGTCCTCCACGGCATTGCGGGACCTTGGGTACTTCCGTATACAACCGGGGATTATTTGGAGTTTTGGACATGCCCTTTTAGCTCCGATTTTCTGAAACTCATCAAAAACACAACTCGCGCAAAATCAATCGTATAAAGGCACAAAATGCACATGTGTGTGATCACAACGAGCGAGATAAGCCCCGTTATTTACATTTTCGGGGGCTTATCAAGTGTAATAGGTGGTGCTACAATATATGGCATCGAACAGTACATACAGATACGTGACTAAACGAGGGTCGAAACCAAAATTTAAAGTCAGTGAGCTGACTGAAATTTCTGTCCAAACGGTGGACACATATCATCAACTTAAAACTAACAGATTTTCGGATTTTTTTACCGGGGGATTTCAACCCAAACCACAAGCAAATCTAAAGATTGAAACATATGCATCAAACTCAACTAAAAACACTTTAACAAGATGGAGAAACCCCTACCTTAGTTGCTAGACTTCCAATTTTTGCTCCAAGAAAACCCTAGCTCTCCAAATTTCGAGTCCCACCAAACCCGAGCTTGAACACGCGATTCTTGGGTTGAAACATCGATTATACGGCCAGTACAAGGCCGATCTACGGGTGCTTAATGGGTTGGAGTCTGAAATTTGGTGAGAGGAAGAGAGAGAGTGAGAGCCGAGAGGGGGATAGATAGAGAGAGAGAATGACGTCTGACGAAGAAAAGAAGAAGAAGAAAAATATGCCGTGCTCTCTGTCTCAATTGGGATTTTGAAGTGTAAAAATTACACTAGCACCCCCCCTACTTACTTAGGTACCATCCTTAAGTCCCATCATTTTACAAGTAGGTAATTTGGACCCCACAGGCTATAACAATAGTTAAGTAACTAATAATTTTAAAAGCTATCCAACGGGATTCATCAACACTTCGTCCCAAATCGCGTACTTAGTCCCGAAAAATAAAAATGCACATTTACAACAACCACGTCTCAAAGTCATAAAAAAAAAAATAAATAATATGATCACATATTGCAACAACACAAGAAAAGAAATTATGGGTCTTTACATAG
>CM037155.1:16175840-16293340 GCA_020921065.1 Vaccinium darrowii
CACTCGTCACCTTAGCAGCATACCAGGAGCAGCTACGAAGAAGCTATAACAAGAAGGTGCAGCCAAGAGAATTCAAAGTTGGCGATCTAGTCCTGAGGAAGGTCTTGGTTAACACCAAAGTGTCTTCAGACGGGAAGCTTGGACAGAACTGGGAGGGCCCATACAAAATTGTGGGAATTGCTGGCATTGGGGCCTACCGTTTGGCCGACCTGGATGGAGACCCAGTTCCACGACCGTGGAATGTCCAAAACCTTAGGAAATTCTTCCAGTAACATGTATACGTGATTACGAATACAATCACATCTCTTTTTAGTGAATACGAATAAATTCACATTTGTTTTTAGCACCTAGTTGGGATTACGAGTAAAATCACTAACATTAGTTATTCAGATTTTTTGATATTTCTAGCATTAATGGAATTTTATCTTTTCTTATCATGATTTTTTAATATGAACCGAAATTTATACCTCAAAATTTGGATTCCTATTGGGGAGCAGAGAGGGTGTAGCTTTGCAACGAATATTGCAACAAAAAACTCGATCGTATGAAGAAACTTAGCTTTGCAACGAATATTGCACAAAAAACTCTAAGTATGAAGAAACTTAGCTTTGCAATGAATATTGCAACAAAAAACTCTAAGTATGAAGAAACTTAGATCTACAACGAATATTGCAGCAACATCTCTAAGTATGAAGAAACTTAGCTTTGCAACGAATATTGCAACAAGAAATCCTAAGTATGAATAAACTTAGATTTGAAACGAGTATTGCAAGAAATCCTAAGTATGAATACACTTGGACCTGCAACGAACAGTGCAACAAATCCAAGTATCCGCAATGAATGCTGCAATAATTCCTAAGTATGAAAACACTTAGGCTATGAAAGGCTCAAGTAAGAAGATACTTGAATCATTAGGCATGCAGGTAAATTCCTCAACAACAAAGCTTGATGAAAAGAACCAAGTACGAAAACACTTAAACGGAAACACTTAGCAAAAATATCAAAGTATTGGAAAGGCCACACTCGGCCGAGCAAGGGCCACGCAGGGTCAGGAGTAAAATCCAGGGAAAGAAAGAGAAATGACGAAGTTTCAAAGCAGGCATCAAGCCTCTTCACTAAGCCCGAAGGCATCAGTGGCAGGGGTAGGATCAGGGTTGTTACCACCATCTTCTGGGGCAGAGAGGTCGGCGGGGGTACCATCAGCATGGGTCTGCTCGGAGGGAAGCTCGGTCTGGTTTTTAGGATCAGGCTGGGCCTGGGCATTTGCTTGAACTCGAGCAGCAGCCATCTCACTCGGCAGCTCTATATCAACCCAATGGGGGGAAGACTCATCAATGCCAAGCTTCTCGAGGCAGCGCCGCCAAGCTGCCCCCCATATGGTATCTTGCACAGCTGGCATCTGCGCCTTGTAATTCTCTGTGACCTCCAGGACGGCTCGATCATACTCCGCCTCCGCCTTAGCCTTTGCTGCAGTTAGCTGGTCACTCAAGCCATGCTCCACTTCCTCCGACCTCTTCCTCAGATCGACGAGCTCCCCCTTCAGCGTCTCCACCTCAGCTCGGGCTTCCTTTAGAAACTGAGAATACTGAGCATTCTCCTTCTCGGCTTTGTTCGCCCTCCTCTGCTCCTTCTTCAGCTCTTTTTCGGCCTCTTTTGCTCGGTCGAAACCGGCGGAGGCTTTCTGCATAATCTGCAATTTGCAAGGGCACAGCTAAGGGCAGGGAGGAAAAGGAAAATTCAGTACTCAAGAACAAGACAGAAATCAAACTTCGTACCTTGGCGCTTGACTGAAAGATAGACTTCATAAGAGTGTCATATGAGCTACTCTTCTCCCTTTCCATGTCAAGGGGGAGAAGGGCAGCTCTAGACACGCCGAACGCCACCTCGGTGGAAGAGATCTTGTCGATCGAGTTGAGGGGAGTGCCATCAGGACGGACCAGGGGAGGCTCCCATGGCTGCGCCAAGGGGGGAAAGTCAATGAGGTGCTGGCTTGAGCCCAAGCTCCCTGTCCTTCGCCTCTGAGGGGGAGGTTGATCGTCAGGAGTACTATCAACTGGCCTCTTCTCCCTCTGCCGCTCAGATAGAGAAGCGGGTGCTTCAGGAGGAGTGACAGCACGGGCAGGAGGCGGAGCACGGGTAACCCCGCCCAGGTTTAGGGTATCCAGAAGATTGATCAGCTGACGAGGCATTTCTTCTCGGACTGGAGAGGGGGAGTAGCCTGGTGAGTCGTCTGAATCCGCAAGAAGGTCAGATTGCTCGGCCAAAGATTGGACGAGTCCGCGATGGTCAAACCCACCAACTCCTTCTTCTTCTCCAACGACTCTCCCGGACGTGCTGGGCTCTTGGTCGGCTCGAACAAGAATTGGGATCGCGGTTGGAATCTCTTCAATATGAGCGAACGCCACCTGCTGCTGAAGGTCTATTGGGGTTCGAGAGCGCGCAGAACCCCTTCTAGCTCGGCCCCTTCGAGCACGAGTCCTTTCTTGGTCGGATGGTCGGCCTGTAATGGTCAGCGGAACGGCTGGCGGCCAGGGGTGTCTCGAACGCGGCTCGCCGTTTCTGCGAATTCCTCCCCAGTAGGACGGGGTGTAGCCTAGCAGCAAGTGAGCAGAACGACCGAGGCCGACTGGAGTAGGAGCAAAACCGTCAAAGTAGAGGGCTTTGGCGATGTCCTCACAGTGGAGTCTGCCGTGTATCAAACGACCACCGTAATTGAGGTTGTCCGCTGCAAAACAACGTAATAAAGAGATGGTCAGCTGCAGTTTTTAGAAAGACAAAAAAATAAGCCAGCTAGGGAAAAAGTACTAACGCAGTCCGCCAGTTGCAGTGGGGTAGGCAAAGCCAATGGGCCTCCCCTCGGCATCTCTGGGCTCCCAGTTGCCAGTGACTATGAGAAAGTCATCTGCCTCTCCCTTTGAGGAATTTGGCAGGTCGGTGATGAGCTTCTGGTTGGGATCCCTGGCCTTGAAATAGTAATTATTGTTGACTGTGGGAACTACACTGTAAAGGTAGTGCAGATCCCACCAATCTAGATTCAGGCCGAGCAGTCTGTTTAGGGCAACTGTGCCCATGACCACCCTAACAAAGTTGGGGCAGAGTTGCATAGGGTTTAGCTGGCATCTACTACAGACTTCCCTAAAAAAGGGGTGTAAAGGGAGCCTAAGGCCTCCTTCCACGATGAAGATCAGAGGGATGAGGATCTTTTGCTCACCCAAACCTACCTCTCTCAAGTCGTTTTGATTGTTTAGTCTGAATTGAATGTCAGCAGGGATGTTGTATTTCTAGCGAAACTCTATGACTTTCTGGGGATTACTAAGGAGGGCCCTGTGCCTACCCATGTCTAACTAAGGATTTAGGGTTTCGCAGTTGGAACCCAGGAAATAAGAAGATGAACGGGCGTAGGAAACAACGAAGATGACGAACACGAGAATGGAAATGAAGAAAATCAGGAAAGGGCAAAAACAAAGAAGGTCACTTACGTGAAAAGATGAACCTAAAAAGGTATTTTCCGGCAGGGAAAGAAGAGATTTTCCGACGAAAATCGGAGGAAGAACTGTGGTCGCAGAAAGCTTGAACGTCGTTGATGGCAGATGAAGTCTTCTCTCTCTTCTGTGCTTTTGACAAGTATGAAGTGAAGGACAAGGGGAGAAGTTTTTTGGGTTTGGAAGGTTTTGGGAGGGAAAAATAATGATTATCCCGCCCGAAACCCCATAAAGGTGGAACGTGACACATGGGAAACGTCAGAAGAATCGTCCTTTGGGCTTATCCGAGCCACCAAAGGGTCACTTCGCATTTAATACGAAAGCAACGTTGCCACTCACGTGGAGGGAAGGCGTGCAAAGGGATGCATCAGGAGCCGTTGAAGCTCTGCACACCGCTGACGAGTAACAGCAGTGACAGAGCTGGGGAGCAATTGGAGTGGGTAAAATTTGATTACCCTATTACTAGGCATAACACGTGCCTACAGCAGTCACCACGAAAGGGTGAAATAGCTCGGCACCACGTAGGGTATTCGTGAGCCCTGTGCCGAGCTGGTTTGGCCATGAGTAAGGCCAGAATGAAAGGAATGAACTAATATACCAGGATGTGCCAGCTCGGTATAAGCCATAAGGGGATGCCCCTGGTACGGCCGAGCTGGGGGAGCTACGGGTAAAGTTTGAATAGCATTCTGGAATACATGGACTCAGCTCGCGCGTGAGTAGCTGAGTTATGTATGAGTCATGCCGAGCTACGTGGAAGCACGGCATCGCCACAGATAAGGCGGTGAGACATTCCAGAATAATCTAAGGCGGTTCCTTATGAGATAAGGGGCAGTCCCGTGAAATGGGGGATTGATATGGGAAGTCCTAATGTGATTAGGAGTATACCCGAAAGAAACCTATATGGAAAGAAAGGCCTCTGCTAGAAGAGATCTAGCAGTATATGGAGACTTGCCCCTAATAGGAAAGTTCTATTAGGAAAAGGATTCCTAAAAGAAATAGGAAACAAGGGGCACGAGATGCCTAAACTGACAAGCATATACACCTATAAATACAAGACAAAAACCATGACAAAAGGTACGCGGTGAAACTCTTTTCATAAGCATTGTGTAGTTTGAGAATTCAAGTACGGGATACTAACTTAGGCATCGGAGGGCCTTTGCCAACGAGAGGCAAAGGTGCTCTCACCCTCTTTCTGTCTTGCAGATTCAGGGTGGAACCAAGGAAGCACGTGATCCAGGGCTACGTGGATTTTATCCCCGTACACTTTCTCAAATATTTCACAATGGTAATTTGAAACGTGGGGACGTTAATTAGACATATTGTAATATCGTTATAATTCCATTCTATAGAGTTTGAATACTAATACAACAAAAACTACACATGGCGAGGAAATTCAAATTTCCTTGCCAAATGGGTCATTATGGCAAGGAAATTGATTTCGTCGGCAAAGGGTATTCTATGCCTACAAGATTATCTTTTCTAGCCAAAAAGCTAATATTTGACGAGGAAGTATTTTCTTGCTAAAGAGCACCTATTTGGCGATGAAATTGTCCTTCCTCACCCAAAAGCAAAGATTGGGGACGAAATTATATTTCTTCGTAAAAAAGCTAAGATTTGGCAAGGAAATAAATATTTCCTTACTTAAGGGCACCCATTTGGTGACGAAATTGTCTTTCCTTGCCCAAAAGCTAAGATTGGCGACAAAATTATCTTTCCTCATTAAAAAGCTTAGATTTAGCAAGGAATTTATTTACTAGCTAAAAGGCACCCATTTGGCGATGTAATTATTTTTCGCAAAAGGGTAGCTTTTTCGCTAATTAATCAATATGGGTTTCCAAGACAATATTCCAAGATAATCAATGGGTTTCCTCTAATTAATATAAAAAAATAATAAATTGTCACAAATGTTAAATTATAATAAAATATTAAATTAGAAAGGTATAAAGATTTATTAAAGGGTTATAGAAAATTATTAAATTACCAAAAAAATTCCGTAAAAGTAAATAACATTAAAAGATTTAATAAACAAGTGTTTTGGGCTGTCCTATTGGGTGTTTTAATTTCTTCAACTTTGGTTAGAGTCTCTTCCCCCCTCCCTCTAATTGATGTACCCTTTGTCAAGTTTCTTCAATGAAACTTGTTCCCGATTAAAAAAAAAAGATTTAAGAAACAAGTTTAAAAAAACGCTACAAAACGACTTTAAGTAGACAAAAAGTTAAAAAAAAAAAATTATAGAGGTGAAAAGAACTACAAAAGGTTTTTATATTAAAAGTTGTAGAGCTTTGCATTAAAAAAAAAGTTGGTGTGGTGGACGGGTCGTGTCTTGTTATGGAGGAGGTCATCGATTCGAGTTCTGGCGGAAGCGGAGAATCTGGGAATTGAATTCACGTTTTTTTAGTTTCAGGAGTTTTACCGAGGAAAAAATTCCTCGCCAATTGTTGAGAATATTCCTCTCCAAAATGTTCAGAATAGGCGAGGAAAAATGTCCTCGCCAATTGGCTAGAATAGGCGAAAAAAGATATTTTTCCTCGCTAGAATACCTTTTGGGATGGCCTATTGGCAAGGAACACTGGTGAGAAAATATTTACATGCCAATTCTTTTAGCAAGGAAATTAGGTGCTTTGGCGAGGAAACTAAATCCTCGCTGTAGCCCCTTTTTTGGTGTAGTGTTATGAGTACATGTTGTCTTTTAAATAATACCCCAAAATACCCTTTCTCCATATTTTGACCCTTTGTATTTCCTATAATATATTAACCAATTTGGGAAATTTTAAAGTCCTGAAAAATATCCCAAAATCCTCCCAAAAATTTATTTTAATTCGCTCGTATACAAACTATCTTTGGTAGTTAAAAAACCTTTCCCATTCTCTCACATAACAATTATCTCGGGCGGTTACTGTAACACATAATTAAATTCGTGTCCTGTAATTGTTAGTATTTATGGGTCGGTTCAACCGGACCCAATACACACGGATCATCCACATGGGTCAAGTGATTGGGTTAGTTAGAAGGATGATAAGAGATGGACTCTTATCTCTATCTGTTAGGAGAGTTTAAAGCGAGTTTAAACTCTAGGACTTAATTTGTCTATAAATATAGTCCTGCAGATACATGAGATATACACAAGAAATTAACTAGAGTTCTAGTTCTCTCCTTCTCCCCAAAAATATTCTCGTATTTGTATCTTCTCTCTAGGGTTTCCATCTACGACCATAGGATTTGCGGTGTGGATAGTAAGAGTAGGCTCTGGTAGTCTTCTCTATGCGACGAGGATAGAAGATGGTGTTCGGGTTCTTGTTTGTGGTTATGGATTGTGTTTGTAGAGCGGGTATCGGTTCGTCGATCTCCAAAAGTTCAAATATTCCGCTGCGCTTCATTATGTAAGTCTTGTATGATTTACACGCTTTCGATAAGATCTAACATTGGTATCAGAGCCATTAAGGCTCTCTCTCGCATATAATTGCCTATGTCTTCGTTTTCAGTATACGCGAATCATCTTATATTCTGCTTTAATGAGAAAACGGATGCAATAGTTTTTTTAAAAAAAAAAAAATAGATTCGGTCTTGCTTTTTGGCTCTGTGATGATTTAAGTGAACATTTTTTTACCAATATAATTTTAAAATTTATGAAAGAGCCATTGAGATCAATGTTTTGAGACCAATTGCGATATGCAAAATCGAGTTTGAAAGGGTCTCCAAACAAATATATGATCTTGAGGTGATTTGCTCCCTAATTTTTTGGGCATGAGGGAAACCAATTCCAATAGAAAAATTCTTTCCCATGGAATAAGGACTAACAAATAAGCAGAAAAATGATTTTCTTGCTCTCTCTCTCTCTCTCTCTCTCATCCTCATCCTCATCCTTGATTCGTCCACAACTCTAAATCTTACATGTTGATTCTTGTGTTACAAAGCATAATCCAAATTCTCATCACATGAGGCTTTCTTTCTTCTTCTATTTTGCAGCTAAATCTTGCATTGGGTACATCGGTTTAATCATGGCATCGTGACAAGAAATGAAGCTCGATCTGAAAATGGTACGTCTCTGTCGATTTCGATCGAGGGAAAAAAATAGATAAACAGTTTTGGCGCTAGAAGGAATGCAACATTACTAAATCGGCAGTAATGGTTGGATCAAATGCAGAATGAAAAGTTTTTGGCTTGATCAACTTATCTCTTTATTCAGAGTTGTATTTGTAGTAGTTTTACTTTTTATAATGCTTTGGAACGATATTGTTGGATTTTCTAAGCATTTGATTTTCAAATATCCAATTGATGTCATGGACATACTGCTCATATATTGTTGTCAAAACCCTATGATATGGATATGTTTTCTACATATTGTCCCCTTCGAAAAACTATACATATCCTACTCTGTATCTTTTCTGCATAGATATTCTACAATACAATGGTATATCCTATGATACATACACACGTGCACACACAGACACACACACACACACAAAAACAAATACACGTATCCCAAATCGATACGTGTCCTATGACTAATTATCTATTGTCTTCAACATTATTTGAAGTCTCAGTTCTTTTGGATCTTCTTGCAGAGTGAAAGAAAGCTGAGTCGAAAGTGGGCATTGGATGAAGAGGGGATCAGGAGGAGTCTTTACTGCTGCAGAACATAGATGGTAGAACACATTGATCTTCATTTTTGTAATCTATCCTCAGTGGAAAGCCTGCCAACTAAGGATAACCAAACACAGCAATATGGCCACCATTTGAAATAAAGGCTGTCATGTAATGTAACGGGATTTCGGACCTCCGATACTATTATTACTTATCACTTACGTATCAGTTGATATGGATTGAGACAGTCCAATATTGGCCAATATATGACCGTATCACCGATACCGTTATATTTCCAATACCACCATTTAAAACCCTGTTATGGCCCACCTAGGCACATATTAATGCTTGTACCATACAGCTTTGCTCAAACTTACCAAGAGTCATAGCACACCTAGCTAACTGCATTCCAAAGCAGATTTGACAACCAATCTCCCATTGGCATTTAAGTTCCATACGCCACTGTATCCTTTTGAGTCATGTTAGAAGCAAGACTGGAGTACGGGATTGCAGTGGAAATGACCTTTGGGGCTGGTTGTTCCCTGGATCGTTTTGGTCGGACTCTGTCCGGACGTAGCTTTCCGTGAGACTGGAGTACAGGATTGCAGTGGAAATGACCTTTGCATCGATAAATTCTTTACACCTTCAACAAAACAGAGAGGTAAGATTTTGGATATCTCAAACACAATGGGCTGATTGATCCTATTACGGCGATCATCCTTGCAGATGAAGGACCCAAGTCCTTTACTTAGAACCTTAGTCACTAAATCACCCTTTTTCCTTCCTCATCAACGCCTACCAGATCTTGGATAGATCTCTTTGAGCGCCTAAGTGTAACAATCAACACCCACGTCTTTTGCTAACCTTTGAATCCATAAACACCAAAGTGTAACAATTAGTGCTAAAGAATGTTACAGAGACCAATTTCAATTCAATGTTGAATTTCACCCAATCTTTTGAAGCTCTAGAATCGGAAAAATTAGCGAACTATGGTTGTATCAAGTAAAGATAACACTATAAAAAAGTAAACGAAATTAATATAGCATAAAAGATAGCGGTTGAGAAAGTAGTTCATCTTGGTTATTTCAGATCAAGAGTGGATGGATATACCAATTGTTTAACAAACATGCACCTTAGTAAATACTCAACAATAAGAACCAGATAAAGTTGCATCACATTTGTGTAATCGAGTCCTTTTAAGTGTTGGAGGATAGTATATAGAATTACATTACATAATAATTTGTATTCCATGTTTGGCTCAAAAATAATTTACGTTCACGTGGTTTGGACTTTAGAGGGACATCCTATCCTCTCTTCTCCAGTGGACACACGTAGTTTTCAGCCATTTTTCCCATCTTCTTTTATGTCCCAAATTCCAAAATTCTAGTACCACGGGGTGCCTTTGAAGATCCCCTCCGGTATCTGATCGGTTACTTAGCATTGTCCCTTGTGTAAGTATATATATATATATATATACACACACACACATATATATATATTATTTGCATCATGATTTTAATTTTTTGATTCCATCACTTATATATCTTTCTACATGCAGCGGCTATATGATTGCTCCTCTGACTGTGTCGTAATACATTCTTCTAGATTGGAAGGGCATGGTGTTGAAAGATAAGCTTGATTTGTATTTCCCACATGGGAAATTTGAGAGTCAGAGATATGATTTGCAAGTGGGAGATTTTGGATAAGTTATAATGCAAAGAAGTCAAAGAAGTAGGCTGCATGTTTTTGGTATTGTAGCTCTAGTATTCTATATAAAGGTCGTGTATGAGTTTATTGAAAAGTGTGGAAAAATAGAAGAGAAAAGAAGAGATTGAGAGAAGAGACGTGGTGCCCCTTTAGGGAACCTCCCACCACAAGTGGGAGGGTGGTGGGAGGAAAAATATCTAGTGTGTGAGAGCATAAGTGCTATGTAATTTTGTTACAGATTAATAAAATAGAGTGTTTGAGTGTGTGCTATACTTCTCTTATTTTCCCAACACATGGCAATGGTCTCGTTTGTATTGTTTCTCCACAATTGGAAACGGAGTGCAATCGCCCAAGTTCTTACGGTCGGGGAGAAAACCGAACTGGATGAAAGAGTTTGAATACAGTAATATTGTTGTCGACTGCTATATTTGGACTCGACTGCAGGCATTAGCTGCGGCCGTTGGAGTTTCTATGGACTACATCATTTTAAAATTGTTTCTTATTTCCTATAAGGAACAGGATGATATGCATATTGTTCAACGGATATCACATGTTTGGGCAATGACATAGGTTTACAGGAGCCCACTGGGTAGAACAACTGTTTAAGGTTTTCCTTTGAGTCCATTGTATTGCTCTTGTATTCAACTTTTATTAGCTGCCTGCTGAAAAGTTAGATGCACAAAAATGTTATGAATCTTTATGAGATGGTACAATTTAGACCACATATTAGGTGCATATGGTACACACCTTTAAGAGTTGGTCTCCATGGAACAAGGTATCATTCATGAGTAAGGGAAGATGATAAAGCTTCACAATCCTAGAAACCCAAAACATATGACCATTCGGTTCTTTAGGAAGAGAAATTGAGCAGGTATTTAGGACCGAGAGGCTGGATTAGATTGTAGACACCTTAAGTTGGCTCGGTAGATATTTCAAGTACTGTTGCAAGCGGACTCCCGTTGATGAAAGCTACACTCGAATGCTTTGGGTGGACTCACGTTGACCTTAGAACCTTTGCAAGGGTTTGACAACCAAAACCACAAACCTTTTTAACCCTGCCAAAGTATCTACCGGTATTCTCATTAACCAGGCGGTAAATCCACCTAGCAGCCGAAACCCAGTCTGCTGTTGCAAACCAAAAATCCCTAGTCAAATGCATCAACTGGCCGACAAATCCTTTCGCCAGCAAAATTCTAACAACCCAGTTTTCAGCCATTTTTCCCATCTTCTTTTATGTCCTAGATTCCAAAATTCTAGTACCATGGGGTGCCCTTGAAGATCCCCTATGGTATCTAATCGGTTACTTCGCTTTCTCCCTTGTGTAAGTATACAACTTTTATTATTTGCATCATGATTTTAATTTTTTGATTGCATCACTTGTATATCTTTTTACATGTAGCGGCTACTTGATTGCTCCTTTAACTATGTCGAAATACATTTTTCCAGATTGGAAGGGTGCGGCGATGGCCTCGTTTGTATTGTTTTTCCATAATTGGAAACGGAGTGCACTCGCCCAAGTTCTTACACTCATGGAGAAAATTTGAATTAGCTAAAGGAGTTTGAATATAGTAATATTGTTGTTCACTGCTATATTTGGACTTGGATCACTGGCATTAGCCGCGCCGGTTGGAGTGTCTATGGACTACATGATTTTGATTATCATTGTTGGAGGTCAGTTATAGATCATTTTGTGTTCTAATAAGTATGGTGTTGGTTACTACTAGTATTCTAGTAAAAGCGGTGGGCGGAGTTTATCTAGCAAAGAACATTGTCGACAACCTGAAAACCAAAAGGAAATGTTTCAACCTTTGCGAAATCTTTCAGTCACCAGTCACAGGTCGAACATTCGATAAAAAAGTAGTTTAACTAATATTTGAAGTTCTAAGTTCTTTTGGATATTTGTTATCGGCTTGGGGGACCCCTAATCCGGAATGTTTCTTCTGGGTACGTATTGCTAACTTCAAAGTCTTTGGGAGTTAAAGATATAGTGAAGGTATGATGAATTTGTTTCTTGTCTATAGTGAAAATCAGGAGTTAGTTTTTTTGGTCTTTTCCTTTTCCTTTTTCAAATTGGCACAAAATCATAATGTTATGTGATAGGCGCGTGGGAAGCTTGCTTGCGAGCGCCTAAGTAGGGGGTTTTAGCATGTTAGACGTGCGTTTTGAGCCTTATTTTCCAATTAATATGTGCACGTGGTATTTTTGGTGTTGAAAGGGATTTGCAGGTATTTGAGGGGCGTAAGTGTGATTTTGATGCATTGGAAGGGCATGCACGTCGATCAGGAGTTGGAGGCGAGCGGATTTTGCATGGAAGTGATTAAAACCCGTCGGGAGCGCTACCCCAATTCCTTGGAGCGCTTAAAGTGGGCACATGAAGGTGCAAAAATTGAACAGAAAGTTCTTGAGCGCTACACCAGAAAGGGTGTAGCGCTACCGGTTTATTATTGGGCTACGGTCAACCCGAGGAGGCATGGTCAACGCACGGCATAAGGGGCTCGATAGCGCTACTGGGATTTCAGTGTAGCGCTACCGGTTGGCTATCTGGGCTCACTAAACGGTGCCGTTCGGTTATTTCGCGTAAATAGTTTCCAAATTTCGTTAGATTTTCATGAGGATTATTAGGATTAGTATATACACTTATGTTTTAACCCAGATTAGGGCTCTAGACTTTTACTTAGGTTTCAGCTTTTCAAGTTTTCGGTTACAGATCTCGTATTCCCTGTTCAGCGTTTCGTTTTCAAGATTCTCAACGTGGATTGACGTTCTTCTTTCATTAATCAAGATTATTTTCGTTGCGCAATCTTCGGTACTACTTTCTGTTATTATTTCCATTGTTTAATCATGTTTAGATCTAGGGTTCGTGTTATTCTTGCAGCGTTTTTAATAATGAGTGAGTAGTCGTATTGAGTGCGGCCGCGGGATGAAGGTGTCCCGTGGCTAGGCTAATTTATGTTCCACCTCGGTGCCGAATCATTTTAATCAATGCGCAATTTTTGAATACGGAAGTTTTTCTAGCAAACAAACCCAGGCATTGCCAAGTCCAAATGCGCACAGAAATTGGTGACAAGTGGTGCGCATCTGTTGGAAACTATTTTTCATATTTTTAAATCTATTAATTGAATAATTGTGGCCCGAGTGAATGTGAATTAGACTAGCTGCGGACACCATAGTGCCCACGGCTGTGCTCTTCTTTTTAAATTCAGAGTCCAGTAGTTAAAATCAGTTGAATTTAGTTAATTAATTAAATCATTTGAGCAAGGGGTGGCTACCTGAGAGCCAATTACAAACGTAGAGCCGACATTGTTTGAGTTAAGCACCGTAGACCGTCTCTGTGGTTCGACTCCGGTACTTCCGGATTTATTGTGCTGCACCGGTCGATAGTCCTATGCTTGGGACGAAATTCTAGTTAATTATTAATCACCCGAACGGTCAAGCATTTTTGGCGCCGTTGCCGGGGACGGTGACATGTGTTCAAACGGTGTTAGTTTAGTGTTTGTTAAATTTTTAGTTGAGTCATCATAGGTAGAGATAAGCAAGTCGTACGTAAGCCTGATCCTCTCTATTACCGTGATCGTACTAATCGCTTGGTTAGGATAGAGAACAGGTCGAGTCAGTCAGATTCTTCAAATTCTTCGTCAGAGTCAGTAGAGAGTCGGTCGGAGTCCATTCCCATTAGTGGACTCTACATAGATTTACCTGTCGAGTCAGTTAATTTCAATAATCCGCTTTATCAGTCAGAGTTAGTTTCCGAACCAGAATCTTTTGAAATGGGAGACCAGCAGGTAATTCAACAACCGTCGTTATGGCAGCACTTGAATCCTGAGAGGACCACTCCTCCCGGGCCGATTGTGTTTCCTCGAGAGACACAGGAGGCACGCAATGCCTTCACTGTAAAACCTGGTGTCCTGAATAGCCTCTCTAACTTCTATGGGAGAGAGTCTGATGATCCGTACGAACATGTGCGGACGTTTGAGGGGTTAGTGCGTAACCTGGCGTCTACTACCCAATACGACAATGCCTGCCTCAAGCTGTTTGAGGCAACTTTAAAAGATGGCGCACTTAGATGGTTCAGAATGCAAAAGCCTCAGTCCTTCACCACATGGGCGCATGTGCGTGACGCGTTTTACAGAAAATATTTTTCTGAGGCTAAAACTAATAGTTTAAGGCGTCAAATCCAAGGCTTTAGGCAAGAGAGGGGAGAGTCTTTTGTGAAGGCATGGGAGCGTTTCAAAGATTTGCTCCTAAGAATGCCACACCCTGGTTTTGAGAAGATACAGCTGGTCGAATTCTTTCACCTGGGTCTCAACGCTGAGACAATCCAACACATAGAGTATTCGTGTAAAGGGGACGACTTCTTGTCCAAAACTGCGGATGAGGGTTGAGATTTTCTGGATGACCTAGCAGATAGGCAGAGGGCGTTAGAACCCTCTGATTTTGATCGGTCCGAACCTTCTGGGTCCAATGTTATCCCCGTTACCATACGTGACCAGCGACTCCAGGCCCAGGTTGAAAAGATGGCGCAGAAGCTAGAGGAATTAGAAGTTAGGCAGACTCGTCCAGTGCATGAGGTCAGTATAGAGGAAGTCTGTGTGTGGTGTGAGTGTAAGGGGCACATTACAACTGCATGCCCCGGATTTTTAGCTGCTAAGGGAGCGAGTCAGAATAATCAGGAAGAGGTAAATGCTGTGAGGAATTGGGACCCATACTCAAATACGTATAACCCGGGATGGAGAGATCACCCCAACTTTGGATGGTCAGACCCCAGACCCGCAGGTGGAGGTCAAGCGCAACTCCTTGCGCCGCCTCCGCCGCAACAGTTTCATCAGTCCCAAGCAACCAGGCCTCCGCAGGGCCAAGTCATTCCTTACAACTACCAGCCACAGCAAGGCAGGGGGGAGGCCCATCCACTCGTGGTCCGCCCCCAGGTTATGCACAGACTGCACCACCCCGTTTTGAGGATTCCATGAATCCCCTAATGCAGTCTCAGCTGACATTTCAGACTGATAGCAGGCAGCAAATTGGGGCCCTTATGGCCCAAATGATGCAACTCACTGCGGTGATCAGTCAAATGCAACAGGAGAAGGGTAGGTTTCCGGCCCAAGGTAGTCAGGCGGGTGCCCATTATGTGGGAAATTCTTCAGGTCCCAATGTTCAAGGGCAAAATCAGGAAGAGGCTAAAGCAGTTACCATTCTTAGGAGTGGGAAAACGATTGATAAGACCATTCAGCCAACACTAAGACAGGCTCCACCCCCGGAGCCAGTTATTGAGCCTGAGGTCATTTTTGATACTGTTGAGGTGCCTCGGGAGGAAATAGAAGAGAGAGAGGAGTCACCTGAAGTGGTGGTGCCTACAGCTGCAGCCCCCACGACTCCACGACCGCCAGCTGTACCAGTAGCTCTATTTCCCCAAAGACTGGCGGTGAGACCCAAGCAAACCATGAACAGCAAAATGATTGAGTTGCTTAAGAAGGTTCAATTCCCCATCACCCTGATGGAGGCGATTGAATCCTTTCCCCAGTGTGCTAAGGTATTGAAAAACCTTTGCACAACAAAGCGCAAGAGTCGGAACAACGTGGTTCTGACGGAGCAAGTGAGCTCCATTTTGCAGACTGAGATTCCTGCCAAGTGCAAGGATCCAGGGTGTCCCACCATTCCCATAGCCATAGCAGGTCAGAATTTTGACAAGACATTGTTGGATTTGGGAGCGAGTGTTAATTTGCTCCCTTATTCAGCATACTTGAGATTGGACCTAGGCGACCTCAGTGAGACTCCAGTCACTCTACAGTTGGCTGACCGGAGTATTAGAGTGCCCAAGGGAGTGGTAGAGGATGTGTTGATCCGGATAGGGGAGTTTCAATTTCCCGCTGATTTCATTGTTCTAGACATTAGTCCCGGTCTTGAGGCTTTAGAGAAGACTCCCATCATCTTGGGGCGTCCCTTCCTAGCCACCTCCAATGCTGTTATGAACTGCAAAACTGGCAAGGTCCAGTTATCTGTCGGTGAGGAGAGAATGGAGGTGGATGTTTTTAGTGTCAGTACATTAGAGGATGATGAGGAGGAGTCTGAGGAGTTGTGCCTGATTGACACGCTAGTCTAGGAGCATATTGATACAGTCTTGTATAAGGACCCCTTGGAGGTTGCTCTTACCTCCGAGGAAATATCATTTTTAGACTCAGCGGAGGTTGGGAATTTGTTAGAGTTGCTAGATGTTGAGGAGTCGTGTGAAGAGGTGTGTGGGGTCACTCATAACCCTATGTTTGAACCATTGGGCGACCCTCCGCCCAAGGTTCTCCCGTCATCTGTCCAGCCGCCTAAACCAGAGTTAAAACCTCTACCGGACACGCTTAAGTATGCCTTTTTGAAAGGCAATGATACCTATCTGGTTGTGATCTCCTCATCCCTCGAGGAAGATCAAGAGAGGAAACTGCTAAATTTGTTGAGAGAGCACATGGGCGCGATTGGCTGGACCATAGCGAATTTGCATGGTATAAGCCCAACGGTGTGTACACACCGCATTATTCTTGAGGAGAGTGTAAAGCCTTCCAGGCAACCTCAGCGGGGTCTTAACCCCAACATGAAAGACGTGGTTCGGGCTGAGGTGCTTAAGTTGTTAGACGCGGGTATCATTTACCCAGTTGCCCATAGTGAGTGGGTGAGCCCAGTGCAGGTGGTGCCTAAGAAGGCAGGAGTGACCGTTGTGACCAACGATGAGGGAGTTTTAGTGCCGACCCGAGTTCCCACAGGATGGAGAGTTTGCATAGACTACCGGAAGCTCAATGCGAGCACCCGAAAAGACCACTTTCCTCTTCCTTCATTGATCAGATTTTAGAAAGGGTAGCGGGTCGGGCCTTTTATTGCTTTTTGGATAGGTATTCGGGGTATAAGCAGATTGAGGTCGCCTTAGAGGACCAGGAAAAGACCACCTTCACATGTCCATATGGAACCTATGCTTACCGTCGCATGCCCTTTGGGTTGTGCAATGCACCTGGTACCTTTTCCAGGTGCATGATGGGAATTTTTAGCGACATGGTGGAAAGGATAGTAGAGGTGTTCATGGATGATTTTTCAATTTTCGGAGATTAATTCGATGGATGCCTCGAAAATTTGGGAAAAGTTTTACAGAGGTGTGAGGAGAAGCACTTGGTACTAAATTGGGAGAAGTGCCACTTCATGGTTACCCAAGGAATCGTGTTGGGACACATTGTGTCCTCTAAGGGTATTGAGGTGGACAAGGCCAAAATAGATTTAATCCGAAATCTCCCAACACCTAAGTCTGTTAAGGATGTGCGTTCATTTCTGGGACACGCTGGTTTCTACCGGCGGTTCATTAAAGACTTCAGTGCTATCTCCCGTCTGTTGTGTCAGTTGTTGGCAAGGGACACACCTTTTGTGTGGTCTGATGCTTGTGAGGGGGCATTTCAGATGTTAAAACGGAGTCTCACAACTCCGCCGATTGTGCAGTCCCCGGATTGGAGTCTTCCCTTTGAGTTGATGTGTGATGCTTCTGACTATGCAGTCGGAGCTATTTTAGGGCAGAGGAGAGGAAAAGACCCATGTGTGATTTACTACGCTAGTAAGACATTGAATGAGGCGCAGATGAACTACACCACCACCGAGAAGGAGTTGTTAGCGGTGGTGTTTGCTTTAGATAAGTTTCGATCCTACCTGGTAGGTTCGCAGATCACGGTTTTTACCGATCATGCGGCCCTAAAGTACTTAATGACTAAGCAGGACGCGAAAGCTCGCCTCATTCGGTGGATTCTGCTGCTGCAAGAATTCCACCTGATTATCAAGGATAAAAAAGGGGTAGAGAATGTAGTGGCTGACCATCTGTCTCGTCTGGAATTCGAGGACCCCACCTCGAATCTTCCCATTAGAGATTCTTTTCCGAATGAGCAGTTGTTCGCCGCTAATGAGTGCCCGTGGTATGCTGATATTGCCAATTATTTGGTAACTAGGCAGATTCCCCCCCATTGGTCTACCCAAGAGAAGCAACGATTTTTGAGGAGTGTCCGACAGTATATATTAGATGACCCATATTTGTTTAAGTACTGTGCGGACCAGATTGTGCGTAAATGTGTCCCTGAGTCTGATCAGAAGGGGATTATAGAGTTCTGTCATAGCGAGGTGTGTGGTGGTCACTTCTCTGCGAAGAAGACCACCGCCAAGATTTTACAGTGTGGATTCTGGTGGCCTGATATGTTTAAGCTCGTTCATGCATTCTGTAGGTCATGCGACCGTTGCCAAAACCTTGGCAAATTGTCTTCACGTCAGGAGATGCCCCTCCGGCCCATTCTTGTGCTAGAGGTTTTCGATTGTTGGGGCATTGACTTTGTGGGTCCGTTACCTATGTCTCATGGTTACGAGTATATTTTGGTAGCGGTGGACTATGTGTCCAAGTGGGTAGAGGCGATACTCACTAAGTCTATGGAGTCGCGAGTCGTGCTAGAGTTCATTAAGTCTAATATTTTGTCGAGGTTTGGCGTGCCACGCGCCATTATCTCTGATCAGGGCACGCACTTCACAAGTCGGTCGTTTGAAAAGTTAATGGGGGAGTATAGAGTCACTCACAAGGTATCCACTTCGTACCACCCCCAAACTAATGGGCAGGCCGAGTTAGCAAATAGAGAGATTAAGCGAATTTTGGAGAAAACTGTAGGTGTGACTAGGAAGGATTGGTCCACCAAGTTGAATAATGCGTTGTGGGCTTATCGCACTGCTTATAAGACCGTGTTGGGTGCTTCACCCTATCGGCTTGTTTTCGGTAAGGCCTGCTACCTACCAGTTGAGTTAGAGAAGAAGGCCTATTGGGCCCTCCAGGAAATCAATTCGAGTCTAGATGTGGTGGGTGCGCATAGGAAGTTACAGTTATGTGAGCTCGAGGAGCTTAGGAATGACGCGTATGAGAATGCTAGTATTTATAAGGCTAAGGTTAAGGCGTATCATGATAGGAATATTTAGCGCAAAACCTTTAGAGTTGGTCAGAAAGTGTTGCTCTATAATTCGCGTCTCCATCTATTTCCTGGCAAGTTAAGGTCCCGTTGGGAAGGTCCCTATGTTGCGGTGCAAGTGCATCCGAATGGTTCAGTTGATGTCCGTGATTCTAAGGATGATCATGTGTTTAAAGTTAATGGGCAGCGTCTGAAACCGTTTTTGGAATTTTTAGAAGTGGGGGAACCTGATGAGGAGTTGGTCGATCCTGTGTATTCGGACGACCCGGTTACTTAGGTTTTTTTCAGCCAGGTTTTGGCAGGTAGCTCACACGTACCATGCTTTTCATTAAGTGTGGACCCGACCCCTAGTATTAGGGGTACCCATCATTGACTTGGGTTTTCATAGCTTCGCACGCCGTTATTAAAAGAAGGATCGTGTGCCCAGCCCCGGTTAGTACGGGCCAATTGTGTATTTTAGCGTCTGTTTTTCAGTCTTTCAAAAAAAAAAAAAAAACTTTTTGGTCTTTTTTTTTTTGCACGGAAAAAAGATTATATTGAACCAATAGAACAATTACAATAAAGATTTTATCCCAACAAAGTTGGAACCATGAAGACCAGAGCATGGTTGGCAAGAGGCCAACCAGCCCGCCCCCAATACACCTCAGATCACCAATACAAATAAATTCAGAAATACATACATCCATCTGCAAATCCAGAAAACCCATAGTATAAGACTGTATTAACCATAGAGATTTTAGATCAAACCAAACCAATGGAGAATCTCCAGCATGTAGCATCAAACGAAATGAGCATCTTCATGAATACAAGGCTCCAGCAAGACAAAAGATGGGTAAGCAAACCTTGGGGCAGCAGCAGCAAGACAAGTGATGGGCAATCAAACATTGGGGCAGCAGCAGCATAGATCCAAAAAAACAGAATGACCAAACCAACATGGCAGCAACTCCAGAATGACCAAATACCAGAAACTCTAGCAATAGCAGCATCAAAGACAATCAAACAGCAGCATCAAGTGAGTACTCTTAAGACAAACAACAGCTTCAAAATGAAAGTTCCACACGATAAAAGCAACAGCAGCAACAGAATCCATATCATATGAAAACTCCAAAAGAAGCAGCTGACAAGCAGTATAACCACATCTCCAGATTCAGCCCAGATACACACCCTCAGCATAGGCATAAGACAGGACAGCAGCATCAGCATAGGCATAAGCACATGACAGCAGCAAAATACTAGATAACCACAGCTCCAGACTCAGCCACCCAAGAAAAACAGGAAAACAAGACACCATGACAAGACCCAAAAACCAGAAAAAGAAAACCACCCTCAAAGAAATCACGAAGGACCAAAGCCACGACAACAAGACCCTAGAAAACAAGAAAACAAGAAAACAAAGAAAGACAAGGGAGACACCACCACAAAGCCCAAAAACCAGAAAGGAAAAAAAACCACCCTCACAGAAAACACGAAAGACCAAAGCCCCGACAAAAACCACTCGACCAAAAACTTTTTGGTCTTGTATAGCCACCCACTCTTCAATTCAAGTTAGGGGATGGGGAGAAAAGTATGACACGTGCGACTGCGTGAATGTCTGGTGGTTGTCTTTGTTTTCTTTATTTTCTGTGTTGTGGCCCAGCTTTCACATGCGGGCGGTACTGACATCATTTGTTGCCTAGTTGGGAGTAGGATCTTGCCTTTTGTTTTGCAGGGTTGGATTCTGTGCGCGGTTTTGCTGCCGACAAGCGACAATGGTGGCAAATTCCCCATACATCGGCCGGGGTCATGATGGTTGGCTGCCATCCGTCGGTCCATCTCTTTCCCTTATATTCTTTTTTTTTTTTCTGTTTTGTCTTCTTGCTCTGAGGGCAGAGCAATTTTCAAGTTGGGGGAAGGGGTGTACTTTGTACACGTTTGGTTAGTTTTGAGCGTTGCTAGAAGTTAGGGGTCGTTTTTAAATTTTTAACTTTTTGGTTAATTTTTGAGTCTGGGGATACGTTTGTTATGCTTGTTTGTATGAGTTAGATGAGCATGCTAGATTCTTGTCTCGTTGATTGCCTGTTTAACTTGTTCACATGCATATATCTGACATCCACGTTTAAGTAATTTCCACACCATAAGCAAGTTTGAGTAGGTGTTTCCACGTCATGCACAGTATGTCCTTAAAGCATCCCATGTTTCATTGTTCTTCAATTTCCGCATTCGCATAAAATAGTAGGCGTTTGTACCACAGATAATGATTTAAATGTTTCACATGCATGTGAGAGAGTTGATGGCGTGTTTAGGGGATGAAACAAGGCCATTTTTGCATAATTAGACCACTAAATATGTTCCATTGATCCTTTGTTTTACCCATCTATGTCAGTTCCTGTGTCAGACTTAGGAAACCGGTGTTTGGGCGGTGTGTAGTTTTGGTGGTCCAACTCTGTGTTCAATTGTAGAAGGCCTCAAGCAGGAACATTATGGTTTAGAAAGGATGTGTAGGTGCGCTTAAAAGATGCCATGGTCTTGCACCTTTAACCTTAAATTCCCAGAACCTTATTTTGAAAAAGAAACCCCAATCCTTTTGCCCACCAATAAACGCCCCTTTAGGAGAGAGAGGAAGGAATTTTCGGATTCGCAAAAAAAAAAAAAAAACCCAAATTTTTCAACCCAAAAATCTTGAGTCATGGCATCTAAAAGGCAGCACATTGGGAGAGGGAAAGCGGTTGCAGGGTCTTCTAGTGGAGTGGAGGAAGTTCAACCGGTCCGGGTCAAACGTAGGGACCGGGACCAAATAGACAGGGATAACCAGGCCAAATGGGAGGCTTCGATTAAGCAGAGGGGGGTGAAGAATGAGAGGCATATTATAGAGGATGGTTTGTGGCCCGAGGACTTCATGCCATTCCAGGCCATCCGGGATCAAGGTATGAGTTTCTGGTTCGAACCTAATGCTTGCGTCCTTGGATTGTATTTCAAATGATGTTTCCCCAAGCGTAGGGTTTAGGTGTCGCAAAGCATAATAACCGGAAGTCCGGGTCGAATCCACAGGGAGGGGTCGGAGCTAGTGAGAGGCTTACTTTACGGTAGGGGTTTCGGCGTTAGGACAGCCAACCTTTTGGTTTGGTTTGTTTGTGGGATTCTCTCTACCTCTAATGCGATTGAAAATGAATTTTTAAACTATAAATTAAAGGCGGCAAGGTCTAGAGGATCATACCACCCATGACTAGGGATATTCAATGGCTCTCGACTATAACTCAAGTGAGAGACAAAGTCACTTGCTCTCACTCGGAAGATTTGACAATGAAAATCATTTTGACTCTAGAAAATTGGTTTAACAATGGGATAAGTTCTTTGAGGCATTTTTACAAACACTTGGAGTGACATAGCTCTAAGCATCATGTGTGGCAAGTAGTCAAGCCCTTGCCTACACAAGATCAAAAAGGTTAACAACTCCTAGTTTTGGTACATAAAATTGAACTCACCCAATGAAAACCAATCTTTACCACAAGAATGAGGTTTGCAAATGGAAAGAAACTCTCTTAGACATTTTGTCAAACACCTAAAGCGACATAGCTCAAAGCATTGTGTGTGCTAAGTAATTTGTCTACACCCAATCAAGGAGGTTAACAACTCCAAGTTTAGACCGAAAATAGAGTGATTAATCCATTCACAAACCCACAATAAGCATACAAACGTGAGAAGCCATTGAAACACCGAAGTCATGGGGTGATATTCACCCCATGACCAAGCCTAAACTACTACTCAAACATGGTTAAAGTACACAACAAAGAGAAAAACGTGATTAAGAAAAACATGACGAAAATGGAAATAAACACAAGATTTAGATAGATAATGAGTAGCACAACAACATTAATGAAGAGCAATTACCTTGAAATTAAGTGGAAGTACATCAAATCCTAGAGAGAAGGGAGAGCAAATTATGTACAAAACTAATGGAGGTAGAGAGAGAAGGTGGAAGATGAAGAATAATCCTAAAATTCTGAGGTTGGGGACCTTATAAAGGCCCCAAAAGTCGTGCTAAATAATTACAAAAGTGCCATTAGATATTTTGCATCGGGTACAAAAAGTTGCTGAATTTCGCAGTGGCTACCGGTATCTTCAAAATCAAGCTACCGGTATCTTTCCAAATTTTCTTTCTGTTCCGGGGATACCGGTATCTCCAAAATCAAGCTACCGGTATCTTTCTTCAGGATGTGAGTTTTTCAGGCAGATTTTTGACCCAACTTCGCGGGCACGCCCCGGCTTCGTCCGAACTCGGAATGAGGCGATTCTTGAACCGTTGGAAAGCTCTATGAGTCTACTTTCAAACCCAATTGACCTCATCTTCATAGCCTTTGTACCTTGAGAGAAATGAGCCTTTTTCTATCGGTTGGTCAGATTTTCTCGAAGCTCATGACTCCAAATGCCTTGCTCTTTTGTTCCGGGCCTTCCTTGAACCTTCCAAAGCTTCTTGAATTGACTTCTAAGCTTCGGCGATTGTCCTCCACGGCATTGCGGGGCCTTGGGTACTTCCGGATACAACCGGGGATTATTTGGAGCTTTGGACACACCTTTTAGCTCCGATTTCCTGAAACTCGTCAAAAACACAACTCGCGCAAAATCAATCGTATAAAGGCACAAAATGCACATGTGTGTGATCACAACGAGCGAGATAAGCCCGGATATATACAACATTTGGGGCTTATCACCTAACCCCGATTACAATAATGCTTTAGTCGAGGAGTTTTATAAGAATATGATTACTCCGGAGCCTGGTTCCTTTTTGACTCCGCAGGCTCGGATTACCTCTAAAATTGGCAATACCCCAGTGTTCATTGATGCCAATGAGATAGCCCTTGCTTGGGGGTATGTGAGACCTACGGGGGACACAAACTACCCTAAGCCGGAGTCAGCTTTCAATGATGATCAGGTGAACCGCTTCTTGTATGATGACCGTAGGAATGCTAGGATTCCCCACTGGCCCGGTAGGTTTAAACAGGAGTATCGGTTTATGAACCAAGTTGTGTGTTATAATTTGTATCTGAGGGGCAAGGAGGGTGCACCCCAGAAATTTGTGGGGAATCTGATGTTTGCATTTATGGATGAGGGAACGGTGTGTAATTGGGCCCTGTTTGCGTTCTGGCAGATGTGTGATTTCAGGGATGCCCCCACCTCACTGAGAATGCTGTTTCCATGCTTGGTGAGTAAGATTTTGAGGGGTAGGATTGTTTTGGCTCGGAAGTATTTAGGTAATGATCCACTGAACCCTAAGGACATGGATTCCTCCATTCTCTCTCGGAGTAGGGCACAGGTTAGAGCCGCTGAGGGGTCGATACTTACTCCATCGCCACCTAGTGCGAACACCAAGACTTGGCTTGAGAAAATATTTGGGTGTTTGACAGGTTTGGCGAAGAGCCACTGGAAGCTGAAGAGAGGGCAAGGACAGATGATTCGGGACCAGACGGATTTAGCTGATAGGCAGCGCCACATAGAGGCATGGCTTTCAGGACAGGATCCGGGACCTTTCCAGCCTAGGCAGTGGCCGGAATTGGAGGTAAGTGATGACTTTGCGGATCCGCCAGTGGAGGAGGAGCAGTCTGATGCCAAATTCGGAGGAGGAGATGATTGAGCATGAGTTGGACAATGGTTGGACTGGGGGTGGTGTTGCGTTTATGTTTTGTCAGTTCATGTGTTTTTCAGTATTGGGGACTATGGTGTTTTATGTATTTGTTTATGTCGGTGGTGTGACCGTGTGTGGTCGGTGGTTGTGTTGAGCTTAATTTGTGTCATTTTGTTCTGTAGGATGTTAAACTTTGGTTGTTTTTAGGTGATATTTGTGTTTGTGTTTGTGTTTATCTGTGTGGGTGACGGCCAGTCTGGGTAGATTGACCATGAGCTTCTATAGGCCGTCATCCTCTTTGCATGTTGCCCTTTTCCTTGTTAACCGCGGTCATTATAAGCTTGACAAAGCCCTTAGTTGACCCAATGCACGTCGTTTGACTCTCTTGCATGCATGTGTTATATTTAGATTATGAATGTGTGGTATCTTGATTCGTGAGCTTTCATTGCATATCTTGGCGTTGATTTGACTGGCATGTGGTGATTTTGTTCAATCCACGTTGTTCGCCAGGTGCCTCACATGGGATGTAGAGTGTTTCGGTGAGTACGAGTGATATTGTGTCACGTGGAAGCATTCTATTTCAAAATTTTTGAGGAGGGGAATTATTTGAATTTTTGTTAGAGCATGCATGTGACCGAGTTGTGGGTAATTAAGGGATGATATTCAGAATTGTTCATATGATTCTGTACAGGTTGCATAACCCTCGTATCCTTTATTGAGTAGTTGTGTTGTTTTTATTATTTTTGTTTCGTTCGTTACTAGAGACTAACAACACTCAAGTTGGGGGATGTGATAGGCGCGTGGGAAGCTTGCTTGCGAGCGCCTAAGTAGGGGGTTTTAGCATGTTAGACGTGCGTTTTGAGCCTTATTTTCCAATTAATATGTGCACGTGGTATTTTTGGTGTTGAAAGGGATTTGCAGGTATTTGAGGGGCGTAAGTGTGATTTTGATGCGTTGGAAGGGCATGCACGTCGATCAGGAGTTGGAGGCGAGCGGATTTTGCATGGAAGTGATTAAAACCCGTCGGGAGCGCTACCCCAATTCCTTGGAGCGCTCAAAGTGGGCACATGAAGGTGCAAAAATTGAACAGAAAGTTCTTGAGCGCTACACCAGAAAGGGTGTAGCGCTACCGGTTTATTATTGGGCTACAGTCAACGCGAGGAGGCATGGTCAACGCACGGCATAAGGGGCTCGATAGCGCTACTGGGATTTCAGTGTAGCGCTACCGGTTGGCTATCTGGGCTCACTAAACGGTGCCGTTCGGTTATTTCGCGTAAATAGTTTCCGAATTTCGTTAGATTTTCATGAGGATTATTAGGATTAGTATATACACTTATGTTTTAACCCAGATTAGGGCTCCACGACTTTTACTTAGGTTTCAGCTTTTCAAGTTTTCGGTTACAGATCTCGTATTCCCTGTTCAGCGTTTCGTTTTCAAGATTCTCAACGTGGATTGATGTTCTTCTTTCATTAATCAAGATTATTTTCATTGCGCAATCTTCGGTACTACTTTCTGTTATTATTTCCATTGTTTAATCATGTTTAGATCTAGGGTTCGTGTTATTCTTGCTGCGTTTTTAATAATGAGTGAGTAGTTGTACTGAGTGCGGCCGCGGGATGAAGGTGTCCCATGGCTAGGCTAATTTATGTTCCACCTCAGTGCCGAATCATTTTAATCAATGCGCAATTTTTGAATACGGAAGTTTTTCTAGCAAACAAACCCGGGCATTGCCAAGTCCAAATGCGCGCAGAAATTGGTGACAAGTGGTGCGCATCTGTTGGAAACTATTTTTCATATTTTAAAATCTATTAATTGAATAATTGTGGCCCAAGTGAATGTGAATTAGACTAGCTGCGAACACCGTAGTGCCCACGGCTGTGCTCTTCGTTTTAAATTCAGAGTCCAGTAGTTAAATCAGTTGAATTTAGTTAATTAATTAAATCATTTGAGCAAGGGGTGGCTACCTGAGAGCCAATTACAAACGTAGAGCCGACATTGTTTGAGTTAAGCACCGTAGACCGTCTCTGTGGTTCGACTCCGGTACTTCCAGATTTATTGTGCTGCACCGGTCGATAGTCCTACGCTTGGGACGAAATTCTAGTTAATTATTAATCACCCGAACGGCCAAGCATTATGCTTTAAGCAAGAAAACATGCTATTATCCAAAACAAGCAATTGCATTTGATTAGTGTTTCATAGTTTAAATTGATGCTATCACAAAACAAGGAGGAGGGCTACACTAAAAAAAGGCCCTAGGTAATTGAGTAAAAATTGTAGTGTACAAGAACCAAATGCATGAGTGTGACGTGCATGTAGATGTTCAGATTTTGATTACAGAGGTTCAAATGCCATTAAGACGGCAAGGGTTATTTTTATTCGTGTAGAAGCGAAACACTCAGAGTATTCAGCAGGAAAGGAAGCTGACTAAAAAATGGGGCATTGGAAGAAAAGGGGATCATGAGAACTAAACCCTAACTCTCAGAGCTCTAAAATATTATAACAATTAAGCTAATTAGAATTTATTTAGTTAAGTAACACACTCCAAAACAAAAATAATGCCAAGTATACCTTATATACATGGCAAAATAAATAAATAAATAGAAGCCGCATCAAAAGAAGACAAATACAAACTTAATTATATGGATTTAGGCAAAAAGTTAGGGTGTAACAGGTTTTATCAGAATACACGATTGTTTAACTTTTGTTCTTGCTTCCTTTCCCTGGTTGAAAGTTGTGAACAATTACTAATTGTGTAGACTAAATTCCGAATAGAAGGCCAAGTGGTGAAAATTGGACTTACAACAACATTGTTGCTTGTTGAAAAGAAATTGCCCGTCGTATACGTAGTTCCCAATTCAGCGGTGCATGTGGCGGTGAGCATCCTTTATTTTAAACCCCCCCCCCCCCAATGAGTGGATGGTTGTTGGTTATCAGTTGAACTGGCCAAATGTTCATTTCACGGGCGGATCTATGTAGGAGCCGAGGGTGGCCCCTCCCCCCCAATTTCCTATTTTGGATTACATTTTTAATAGATATTTTTATGAAAATTATAAATTTTTATAAATAATCGACAAGTAAGAACAATTGTCATTTTGAAACACACTAAATTATAGTGAATGATATCTTGCGATAATAATAGGGCGGTTGTCGAATGATATAATAAAAACAATAGTTGAAATTAATTTTTTACTCCCTCCGTTCCATATTAATGTTCCACTACGAAAAGTCGTGCCATTTTTCAAATAAAAAAATGAACTACTTCCGTAAATCATTTTTTGAATTTTTTTGCACCGAATTAAAGTACTTGACAAGTACTTTAATTCGGTGCGAAAAAATTCGAAAAATGATACACGAAAGTACTTCATTTTTTGATTTGAAAAAAGGTAAGAGAGAGAAAGTAGGGACATTATTTAGGAACGGAGGGAGTAGTTTACTAAAACTGACCACCAACAAAACTCGAATGACTGGATTTAGTCTTGAGAAAAAATTACAGAACCAAGATTTCTTTATAATTTGGCCCCCTCCGATCTCAATTTCGTGCTCCGTCGCTTGTTCATTTCACTATACATTATGCTGCTGCACCCGGTTTTATCACAGTATGGGCACCAAATGTTTTGATTGTTTATATTTTCTGAGTGGTCTACAATTTTAGATGTCGATCAGAAGTTATTCATTCCGCTCTCAAGTCATGGTCGCCAATAAGATTCACTTGACATCCAAAGACACGGAGAGCATGCTACTGTCAAAGTTGAAAGTCATATTAATTGGAGGTGCAACCATATTGCTTTCTGTCTCGGATAGAGAAACCAAATGCTGAATTAGTCTTGGATTGCAACCTGCAGTATATGGTGTGATTTCTTTCAGAACTTTTTTAATCATATCAAGAAGAACTCCGTGTGTTGATTTCATATTTTGTCAAAGATTGCTTTGACCTACAGTTCGGATTGCAAATGTTATAAGCTGATTTTCGTGTTACAAACCATAATCCAAATTCTCATCACATGAGGTCCTCTTTCTTCAATTTTTGTAGCGAAATCTATCATTGGGTACCTCAGTTTAATCATGCTTTACGTACTAGGACTTTGTTGACGTGACACAAAGTTCGAGAAGGGATTTGCTGTCATAGACAATAAAAACGTTCTTTCATACGCAGTTTGCCAAGGTCAGTCATGCCCTCTGTCACTCTGATGTTAAAGCAATGGAGAAACAAATGGCAAAAATTAATTCATTCTACCCTCTTCATCTTGGAGGATTGCAAACTTTTTGTTTCGGGTGCACTCTTGTGCAAGACCTCTCCGTATATTCAAGACACGCGTCCTGTATTAGAAAGAAAGAAATATGCTTTTATGTGTTTGACAAAATGTTCTTTTCATTTTGGAATTCAATGAATTAGGTGTTTATTTTCATCCAACTTTTGATTGAATTCCCTTCCCCTCTCCCCCAATTTGATGTATCCTTTGTCAAGTTTTCTTAAATGCACTTTTTGCCTGTCTAAAAATTTTGGAATTCAATGAATTTCGTATCTGGTTTGAAGTAGCCCATTTGCTAAACAAAGTTTTGATGGAGGAGTAGAGATCAGGGACACCTAATTTAACACAAGAGGTGAAATGGAGGCGCAAACGCGTTTCCAATTGCGGCAGTCAAATTAACTACTCGAGACACTGTTACCCAAATTGGAAGGACCTTTTAAAGGTGATGAAGTAATAGACACTCTCACAATATCTGGTTTGTGCAGGTGAAACAACAACCACAGGAAGCTTCAAGTAAATGCATTTTAAAAAGTCAGATATGCAGCATGTTCAACGCTTCTTTATTGTGATCGATACTTTCTTAGACACATAGGCTAATAATATGTGATTATGGAAATTTCAGGAATAAGTTGAAAAAATAAGAACCGCTATGACCAATGTTATATCTGTTCACTTAAATATGTTGAGAAGTTTTGTAAGGGTTTCTGAAGGATTCCTAGCTCAACCGTGTCCTATTTTAGGATAACTTGAGTCCGCAATACTCTAGATTCGTACACGAAGAATACTATTGGATATATAATTTGAGTATCCCCAATGTGTTTCTTCAGAGAAACAATCTGTTCGTTTATTATATTTGTATCATATTGCATGTGCGTAATACCTATGGTGGAAAAGAAAGAAGCTAATCATTATCTTATATCATTTTGAGCAAGCAATTTTTCAAAGTTGATTAGCAAACAACCACGTGCAACACGTACACATATTCAACAACTAGTACGTATAAAGGATGAATACCAATACCACATGCAACAAGGCTACATACTCTCATACTTGGTCTCGGTATTTTGTTAGACAGTAAATTTCAGCATCCCTAACATTATTCTCTTAGTTACAAAAAATGTTTTTTTCAATTAATTTATGAAATGTACAATTTTAGATCAAAGACCCTAATGTGATCCACAAAATCGAGGTTGAAATGGTCTCAGAATGAAGTGAGGCATTAGAGTTGTTCTACAACTTGATAGGGGCACAAATGTGTCCATTGGAAGCCCCTAATTTATTATTGTTACGCCTGTTTAGTATATTATTTGGAGCTTGAAACCCGTTTTATATGTTTCAGGACTGGCGGAACATTTAGAGCTAAAGCGCAAAATTATATTTTACTTTGAGTCGAAGCAAAGCCAGTGTCGATCAAATTAATTGAGATGGGGCCAAGTCTATAATGGATTGCAAAGGACAAAGCACTGAATCATATTCCTAGGTGTAGATTTGCAGCACGTGGCTTATTAATAAGTTTGCATGTGGGGACCATGGCTTACTAGTCACCAGCAAGTAATTGGGCTTTTAAGGTTCTAACATATGGGCCCAGTGCATTACAATTGGGAGGTTTTTCGTCCAGCCTTATAATTCACCGACTAGAGAACATTATTAAAGCAGAGATCACGAAGTGGCGGATTAGACTGACGCATAGGAGAACTTTTGTGCACATAACACAGAGAAGGATTCCACGGACAAGCACAATTTCCGTGGTGCATAAGTTCTGGGTTTGATTCTTTACTTTTCGTAAGCTTTTAAGTTGTTTCAATGGGGTTTATTGGTTGCACGATTATTTGTTCCAACATCTTGAGCAGCTAAATTATTCGACTAGTAACGAGGATGCCTCTCCAAGTATCATAGTTTAGATTTCTAGGGTTTTATATTCAACGTTTGTATGACTTGGATGATTCATAATTTTTATTCTTCCAATGGATGATTCATACTGTATTTATATGCTCATTATTAAATACCATCATACAATGGTTATCAACGCTTCAAGATAGTTTATGAAATAGACTATACGACGTGAGACAGATCGTGCCGCCCGTTAAGTCCAGTGAGACGGTCCGTGCCGTGTTGAGAAAGCCTATACGGAGTACGAATCTTGAGAATATTTTGGGGATTATTGATAGGATTTGCTACCCTACGATAGTCTAGTTATTAGTTGAATGAAACCCTAGACTAATTTCACACAATTATATTATAAGGGGAGGTTGAATCGGAAATCCTAGTCCCTTTTCTCATTTGCTTTCAAACTTCAATCACTTTTTATTTAAATTTTAGCTTAATCATTAGTTTAAATCCAATCATCCACTTTGTTTTCGAAATAAATTAGAAATTAGTTGAAAGTACCATAACTTAGCTTTTTACTCTCGTGGACAATCTCGGACTTAACCACTCTTCTTCTGAATAATAGTTAATTCTGTAAAGACCCAGAAAATTTAATTACTTTTTGAAAAATCACTTTTTCGAGAAGTTTCGATTTGGTCGATAAAAAGTCCCGGTAACTGTTCCTTGGATTTTTCTAATCAAAATGGTATAATCGGAAATTATTTTTGAGTAAGGCAAAATCATCTTTCGCCCATTTTCTTCAGAGAAAAATGTGCCCATTTTCGGTTTTGTACTAAAAGTGGGGGGATGAGATTTTGATGTGATTAGAATTTCAAAATTCTGTAAATGTCATTGTTTCCAAATGGGGGGTACTTTCTTATTTTCATAAATAAATTAAAGTAAGTTTGGTTTATGAAAATAAGTATTGTGGTCACATATTATATACACAAGTCACATTTGGGTGTGTAGTGTAATAAGGAAATTATATTAGTAGTGTGTGGGGGAAGATTTGCAAAATTAAAAACATTTCACTCTCACCTCCCTCTCCACCTGATCGGCTCTCTCTCTCTCTCTTCTCCTCCATTAACAACTCCTCCAAGCTCAAAACTCTCCCTCCTCACTCAACCACTTCAAGAACCAAGGCCATTTTCACGTTCTACGCGTCAATTGGAGTTGGGTTTACCGTGGTTCTTCGTGGAGATCAAGCATTTCGGTTTGGGGGCTTCATAACCTAGGGTTTTGCATTTTCTACACATTTGGAGCTTAACCCATGAGGTAGGGAAACAATTACTACCTCCTCTAGTTATATACTTGTGATTTGTTGTACATATCTTGTTCTTGGTTTCAATTTCATGAAAAATCATATTTTCCCCTCTTTGTGTGGGTTTTCCTCACTTTGATTTTGTGATCTATGAAATTGGTCATTGATTGATGAAATTGGGAGTGGAATTGACCTCCCTCCATGTTTAATTGTTGCCTAGCATCTCTATTTTGAGCCTAAACTATCTCATTTGTGTTTTGGGTTGAAATTCAACACCTTAGAGGTGAAAATCTCCCATTTTCTGGACAAGGCTGTCACGCCCTCGAAAAAGTAAAAGATAATACACTAAGAAATTCCACGTGGACAAACCACAAGTCCACGGGTCACAGCAAAGTCCAAGTTTAGTAGTCAAAGGTAACATCAAGGGTGCAATAATCTATGGGTACCCATACCCCAAATCGAAATACACAAGTGTTAAAGTTATTACAGATCCAAGTCAAAAGTTTTGATAAGAATAAGTTACAAAATCATCTCGTCAAAATTATAAACTCAAGATGATGAGGTAACTCCTCTTTAAGCTTTCAAAAGATGTATGCATTCACTTCATGCACATCCAAGTCATGCTCCATGCTAGGTACTTGAAAAATGATAGGTTGAGCTCACTAGCCCAGTAGAGAAACGTCTACCAAAACTAAACAAGGGAGTCCTACGAGACACACATAAGATAGCTAAGAGTTTAAGGGAGTCCTACGAGACACACATAAGTTTATAATCCCTTATTATCATCCTTGTATGTCCAATGCGTACCCGACACGTGTTCTCTCTCATAAGTGTCCAATTCGTTTGGTATGCCGTGTCAACCATTTGTTTAAGTTAGATCTTTAGAAATTCCTCGCAACACGTCCATAGGACTGCCCGAGTATCATTCCGGGCTATCTTTCGACCCCGTATAATCTTCCCCTTGGCCAAGGCATAATTCCTTGCGACCCGCCCGTAGGACGGCCCGAGTATCATTCCGGGCTACCTTTCGGCCCCGTATCACAAGTGTCAAGTTCTCACTTCAGTTCACGTTCATTGGTTTTGCACAAGTGTCATCATGTCACCCCCAACCTAGGTTCGTCATTCAAGTTCACGCATTTCATCAAAGTCGCCTAATTCGCACATAACAAGTGTTTGACCATGTAGGTGTCGTACAAAAATCAAACCGAGTCACCAATTATACTAGGATAGGCTGGGGACGAGTTATTCAATGAGTATTGAGGTATAAGAGATGATTACGCCAAGTATTAATGTGGTGGGCCGAAATCTAGCAGCCCAAATGGGGCTCGGTTGATGAGCCCAGAGGCGATTGGGCCCGGATGGATCTCCGGACCAACCTGGGAACAAAACACCATGGGCTGACCAAGCTTGGCCCATCCGAGACAAACCGGTGTCTCGGCCGATAAACTATAAACCGGACGAGCCGTCCCAAAACGGATCGTATCCGAGATGGCTCAGTGGATAATCTGAGATATCGGTGACATCCTCTGTGACGTAGCTTGAGGCGGTTAACGCTCGTAACAGATCTGGGAAGGCCCATGTGCGTGCCATGGTGGTTCCCGTGTCAGCGTGACCTACGCTGAGCGGTTACGCTACGTGTCACGGCCTTACTGGAGGACGCTTGCCTACAACACTCGTGAGGGGGAGATTTATGATGCTCGGTGACGTCACCCGAACCGAAATGACGGACTTGCCCCTGTACTTGGGAAGCCTATATAAACGAAGCAAAGAGACCCCAAAAGGGGACGGTACTTTTCTCTCTCTAAAAACTCTTACTCTCTCGATACATTCTCTTTCTCCTTCTCCGATCACTTATTCGATCGTCGGAGTGCCTTCCCTGGCCACACCCCGGCCAGGTTGGGTGCTAACGGTGTGTGCTCCGTGTGCAGGTACCCGTAAAGGATCTCATTCTTCACCCACTCGCTGCTCACACGGGTCAAGGCTCACTCAAGAGTCAATCAAACTTAAATTACCAAATCATCTCGGTACGTTTTAACCGAGTCAATCAAACTCTCGTTAGGGGGTATTGTTTCAACGATAACTTAAAATTCCTTAGTTATAGAATTGACTCGGTTATCCGAGCAAACAAACCTCTTTTTAGGGGTATTCAGATCACGTAGTCATCTTTCGGAGGCATGTTTAGACCGAACCTACGATATCACTCTCGGATTAAACACTTGCGAAATTTCTCAAAGTTTTTGCAAGTCTTACATTGTGAACATTCAAATTGACTCGGCAATATATCCGAGAAGACCTATCAATCGCTTCGGTTACTTTCTATGCGTTAGCAAAAATTCTTAAACATTCATCCCAACTTAGGCTAGGGGTATTTACTTGCCCTAAGCCGAGACGAATGGGGGTATTCCTATATGACTCGGGAATGATCAAACAAACAAGAAATAAAGCCACCCATTCCAACCATTCATTCATCATAAGCAACTCGGCATATAATTCCACCGAGCTGTTTCAAAAGAAGAAATTGTTCAAACAAGTTCAGAAAATCGAAAATCAAGCATCTTTCCCGAGCTCCTGATTGGTAGCCTCGGTGACAACCTCGACATTTTCTTCGTCACCCTCGGCAACATTCTCAGGAGTTTCCTCTTCTTCAACATCTTCCTCTTCCTCCGAAGGGAATTCGATCTCGGGGAGTTCAACCGCAGGGACGGCACGGAGAGCAGATTCAGCAGGGACGCTGCCAGCTTCCAATCCGAGCTCGTACCCTTTGGCTATCCCTTTGAAGAAGTAGACCTTAGCACCCCGACGAAAGCCCATGTTCTTGATCTCGGTGACCTGGCCCTGATAATGCTCCACCACTTTCAACTTCGCCTCCTCAAAACCGACCGAGTGCGCGACACTGACCTCCTTCTTCGACCTCTCCTCTTCCTCGGATAGCTTTTGCTGTAACGCTTTCACCTGCCCTTTTAGATCATCCAACTCTGAAAGCTGCTTTTTCACTTCATCCAATTCCGAGTGCTGAAGCTTCGCGGCCGCCAGTTCATTCTCGGCTTCTTTCTTCTTCGAGAGGGATTCCCTGTATTTCAGCTTCAGGTTGTTGAAGGAGGAGGAAAGATTAACCACTTTTTGGTGGTAACCGAGGATAGATTGATTGGCCTGAAACAGTGTATGATAATTAGTAAAGGTCAAAATAATTAAAGGACAAAGACCTCGGAATAAGTGAGTTACCAGCGTCAGATGTGAGAACATGTCGACTATATTTCCTTCCAAATCCGAGGGAAGCTGCTTCATGTCTTCAGGTAAGCACACCCCTTGAAGCAAAGGAAGACCGAGCCGGGGGTTGGCTCGGACGCTATCCGTTAAAGGCACAGGTTGCCCATGTTTAGTTTAAGGGGTGAAAATGAAAGGAACAGAAGGGGAGGCTTCAGCGTTTGAACCCTTCGGAGGAGCATCCGTCTCGGTTACATCCTTCTCGGAGGGGCGCTTGTCAGCAATATCCTTACCTTTTTGCACGTCCTTCCCCGAGCTTGATCCCAGAACGAGCCTTTGTTTCTTAAGCTCGGCCTGATCGGCTTCGGGGGTAACAGGAGCTCGCTTGGACTGACCCGGCGCACCCTTAGCAGACGGGGCGACAGACTTCTTCGTTTTCTTGCTCGGAATCAGACTCGGCAAATCATCAAGGTTACCCCCCATTTCTTCCTCCTCTTCTTCAAACTCTTCTGCGAGGGGCTCCCTGATCTTTCCAATCAAATCTTGAATTCGAGCTTGGTGTAGATCGAACTCAGAATCCGAGCTCACCTCCACGGGATCGATCGATTTCCCTTTAACTGAAGACCTCTTTCTTTTTTTGCTCGGGCCTGCGCGTTCGGCGGCGAGCTGTTCCTTGCTCTTCTTCTTCCTCTGCTGAAGGTAAGACGTATACGTTGGCTCGTACTCTAGCAGAGCATGAGCATACCTTTCTTGCAAAGGGACTCGGTATGCAGCTCGGATGTTGTCATCATTCTTGGCTTTGAGTAATCGGGCGGTCACGGGAGTGAATTCTGCAAAACAAAGAAAAGAGGGATTAACATAGCAAACATTGTAACGATTCAGCAAGGCATGAATTAGACAAAGAACAAACCTATCAAATTATTTTGCCTCGGGATGGGGTAACTGCCGTCGTCACCAGGACCTAACTCAAAGTTACCCCGAACCTCAACAAAGTCATTAGCCCAGGGGTCGGAATCTGGGAGATGGTCAATCAAGTATGACCCGGGCTCCTTAGGGGTACTTCGGAGGGATAGGAACCGGCGCTCGGAGGAACTATTCTTGGAAACATTGTAAACCCCTACCAAATCACTCAAATTAAAAATGAGGCCAAATTTTTCCCGAAGCACAGATACACTGTTGATGATTCGGAAGGAATTCATCGCCAGGAGGGGCACAGTGATGTGATCGTCGGAGAAACTGATATCATCCTCTCGGACCAGACGGAGCTCAACGTCGGGAGGGATCCTATACTTCCGACAGAAGGCTCGGTGGCTCCCGGCCTTCCCATTGAAATATTCTAAGTACAGGTTAGGCCCCTTCATCGAAGCTTTAGCCTTAGAGGGAGGCGCCTCTTGCTCCTGGTTCTTGGTATCGTTCTCGGGCGTAGGCTCGTATAAGGAACCCGTGTTATCCTCACCAGGTCGGCAAACCTCGATGATCTGAACATCAGGGACTCGGGCGTGAGCTCCACTCCCGGCTCTATCCGTACCAGGATTGACGAACTCGGTATGGTCACTGCTTATCTCTCCCTGATTTACCGAACCCTCGCTCCCAGAATGAACGTTCGGATTAACTTCAATAGGGTTGAGAGGACCGAACCCCTCGTCCACTGGCCCTAAGTCTACAGATGCCATCCCTGCGTCCGGTCCATAGACCGCTTGCCAAAGCGTATAACCAAAGGTCCCCCGACTGTGAAGTGGGGACCCGACAGATTCCGAGTGGTTCGAACTCCCAGATGATAGGACTATTCGCTCCAGGATTTCCGAACCTAAAAAGTGCACGGGTGAACAACAATTAGCCATATAATTGATGGTGATGAAAATCTGTCTCAGATGCTAAAATCTGGCTCGGATTAATTCCGAGCCAAAAAGCCTAACCGATGCAGACGCGGCCCCTGCGCCTCGGGAATCCTAGACGAGAGGGGGCTACTGATGGCTCGGGTTTTCACACTCGGTCAAGGTCCAGACCTCGAGTCTCAATTATGTCTCGGTTGACAAACAAAACTGAAAACTGAAACCTATGGGTTGACAGATCAAAAAGCGATCCGAAAGGTGAATAAGGAGTTCCGACGAAGAACACGATGAACAGTTGAACGCTTGAGTTCACTGTTCATCGCAACTTCAACAATTCCTCAACGGACCTGGAAAAAATGTTTTTCACTAAACAAAAACTCGCTCAATTGCCCTAAAATGATGAAACAATGACAGAATCAACAATCGAACAAAAAGAATAAACCAACAGATGGAAAAAACGTTACCTGAGTTTAGCCGGAGGAGAGGAGCGGCGGCGGCGGAGATGAACAGTCACGGTGCTCTTCACTTACCAAAGGCTGAAAAGATGAAAGAGGACAGCGGTGTAACGGCTGAGGACAGCGGTGTAATGGCTGAGAATATGATCGTAGGTTCACCGGGAAAAATGGGATTGCAGAAGCCTGGGATTGGAAGAAATGGGAGTGAGAGAAAAATGTTTCTCACTCTAGAGTAGGGCTATTTATTGGTGGCGTGGGGCGTTTAAAACGCAGCGCGGGAAACGAGGCAGCGTTTGGGCGGTGTAGACACCCCAAAATGAGCGTTCACATACTTTTTAAATCCCCAATGATGAACGGAAACACCCGAAAGAACTCTCGGATTGAAATTCTCCAAGTCAACTCAGTCAACAATACCGCACGGTACTCATCTCTCAACGCGCGGGACAGCCAGAGTCACGTACGGCAGATTGTCAAAATTTTGGCGGCCAATTGTGCCGCACGGTACACAAGTTGTGCCGCACGGCACAGTTTGTGTACCGTACGGTACTGTTTACGGGTTCCCAGTTTTTGCGAATTCCCAGCAACAGAAAACATGGACGAGATTGGTTCCCCCGCCCTGCTGGTCGTGGCCGAAAGAGAAGATCATGGCCGAAAGGGATATGCTACTCCCCATGCCATTGTCTCCATGAACAAGAATCAAGAAGGGGTTGGCATTCGGCTCCCTCACCTCTATATAAACCGTTCAAACCCAATGGGAAGACCCCCGGCCGGACCCCATACAATTTCCGTGTAAGATCACGAAATTCTATTCTTGGATACAATTTTCATTGCCAAAATCCCTTAGCCACCATTTCCATTATAGAGAATCCAATTTCATTCTCTCTAAAAAAGCAAGATCCATCCCCTGTTTTTCGGCTCCCGAAACCGTGAGATAGTCATCCCAAATCAACCAAAGTTCGAGCCCCCAATCCCTCTTACCACTATACTAGAGTGAAAGTGAGGTCCAGAGAAAGAAAACAACATCCGGAAGTCCAATCCGACGCTCAATCCGAGAGTTCGAAGACGAAGGTATAAACCCGTTTCGCCAAATTCCTTGAATTTGGTACCCTGAGGGGAGAGGTACCAAGGGTGGAATGATTCCTTGTATCATTTCCATGCTTGGTATGCCCAAATTATAGCAAGTCCAGTTTCATTTCACACCTCCCGGTCGCGTCGTACGGTGAAAACATCGCCTCGTACGGAGCGATTCAACGAGGAGGGACATCTCATACTCAATACACTGCCTTCTCCCTTGAAAGTAGTTCATTTCGAATGCATTTCATACCTTGTATATGCCTCTGATCAATCATTTCGAAGAGCCAAAGTTTCAAACTGTTTTGCAGCCAGGTGTGCCGCACGGCACTCTTACTGTGCCGCGCGGTACACTTTGAGTACCGTACGGCACCCATTTGAAAATCTGACCGTTAATTTGAAGAACAGTGTCGCACGGTACACTATTTGTACCGCACGGTACATCAAGTATGCCGCACGGCACAGTTTTCTCGTAAAATATTAAATTTGAACCTCCCCCCTGCAGGAACAGTTTGAAGTTTGGATTTTCGTTTGATTTCTGTTATTTACATATTAGTCATTTGCTTTTCTTATTATTATCGTCTGCTTTGTTTAAATTAAATGTTTATCTGTTGAGGTTCAGCAATAAAATTGTTTTCTAATAAAATCCCACAAATGTTTAGTAAAGACCGATTTTTAATCGGGCGAACGGGGTGCATTAAAACCCTTCCCTGTTCGTAACCTGGCTCCCGGATCCAAAACGAATCTCTGGTTTTCAATTGGTTTTATAAGTCATTCTCTCAAATCATCATTTTCAAATTGGTTTCTCGGGTCCCAAACTGCTTTCCCAAAACCCGGGTGGCGACTCTAAAAATCCTTGTTTTTCGAACCATTTCGAAAACCATTGCCTGAACCGAGTGGAGGTCGACCGTCCACAGGCGGCGTGACTAAAATGATGACACGTGTCATGGATGTGACTGCCCGAGCCTATCCTCTGACAGCTCACATAAGCAAGTATCACTCAAATAAAAACCGTGATCCGTATACACCTCTCTCGACCAATTGGCATCGACTACGTGGTGCGATCCGAGTCCGTCCACGAAGCCATCAGGATTAGAGCTCGGTGGAAAGAAACACAACGGAAGAAGTTTGGTCTTCTCGGATACGCTCCGCATATGCCACGGAACGACGCAGCGGCCCAAGTCAAAACAGTCAACTCCTTTCTCGGAACCATGTGTCTCGGAAAAAGTTGAGGGGCTATTGTGGTGGGCCGAAATCTAGCAGCCCAAATGGGGCTCGGTTGATGAGCCCAGCGGCGATTGGGCCCGGATGGATCTCCGGACCAACCTGGGAACAAAACACCATGGGCTGACCAAGCTTGGCCCATCCGAGACAAACCGGTGTCTCGGCCGATAAACTATAAACTGGACGAGCCGTCCCAAAACGGATCGTATCCGAGATGGCTCGGTGGATAATCCGAGATATCGGTGGCGTCCTCTGTGACGTAGCTTGAGGCAGTTAACGCTCGTAACAGATCTGGGAAGGCCCATGTGCGTGCCATGGTGGTTCCCGTGTCAGCGTGACCTACGCTGAGCGGTTCCGCTACGTGTCACGGCCTTACTGGAGGACGCTTGCCTACAACACTCGTGAGGGGGAGATTTATGATGCTCGGTGACGTCACCCGAACCAAAATGACGGACTTGCCCCTGTACTTGGGAAGCCTATATAAACGAAGCAAAGAGACCCCAAAAAGGGACGGTACTTTTCTCTCTCTAAAAACTCTTACTCTCTCGATACATTCTCTTTCTCCTTCTCCGATCACTTATTCGATCGTCGGAGTGCCTTCCCTGGCCACACTCCGGCCAGGTTGGGTGCTAACGGCGTGTGCTCCATGTGCAGGTACCCGTAAGGATCTCATTCTTCACCCACTCGCTGCTCACACGGGTCAAGGCTCACTCAAGAGGCTCTACTGGATTTTTGAGGACACCACAATTAACACGAACAAGCGACCGAAATCGACGAAAACAAGTTTTGGTGAAGTGAAGGGGGGAGTGGATTGATCCACTATGGGAGTGGATCGATCCACTGCGCGAATGGATCGATCCACTATGGTCCAGAGCAAGACAGAAGGTTGTGGATCGATCCAAGTGATGAGTGGATCGATCCACTATGGTCCAGAGCAAGACAGAATATTGTGGACCGATCCAAGTGATGAGTGGATCGATCCACTGTGCGAGTGGATCGATCCACTATGGTCTGGAACACCATCAGAAAGTTTTGGATCGATCCAACCCAAAAGTGGATCGATCCAAAGGCCATCTCGAGCAGATTTTTGACAGCGAAAAAATAAGTGGATTGCAATGGGCTCCAAACCAAACATGTTTATGATAAAAAATCAACACCACAAGCTACAAGAGGGTATTACAACAACTAGTTTACGTAGGACAACATCAACAAGCATTAATCCATCTCCAAACAAAATCAATGGAACTAGAAAATGAATTTTTCAAGAACATAAGAGGGATTGAACAAAGATGAGTATAATCTACACATCACACACTTCAAAACACTTAGTAATGGTAGAAATCCCCCTACCTCAAGGTTTAGAAGCTTGTGAACAAAGGACGAGCAAAATCCTTGCCTTCTCCCCAATACTCCAACCGAAACTCCTCCTTCCGGAGTGAAATAAACCAAACCCGGGCTTCCAAACACGCGTAGGAGGCTAGTATTGGTGAAGGTTTTGAAGGAATTTGAGATTTGAAGTGGGATTTGAGGTGGAGGTGGAAGAATTTTGGAGAGGAGCAAGAGGGAGAAAACAACGGTGGTTTTTAGAGAGAGAGAGAGATGTTATGTTTTAAAAAAAATCAGCCATATACTTGTATATACACCCGCTCTTTATGCACTTATACCCCCTAAGTTTCAAATGCATTTTACAAGCACCCCCAAGCATATACTATCATCAAATTGGCCCACTTTACTCTAATTTCAATTCCTCAAAATTTCCCAACTCTATTTAAAATAATAATAATAATAATAATTAAAATCTACGGGTCTCTACAAAGGCAGCTGCTGTCGCTGTTTCTATGTTTCTGCCCCTGTTTTCTGGGTGGTTTTCGGCCACCCTTTGACTTCCGTTTGACCTCCAATCGTCCAGAACTTCGTATACTTGATATATAGTAACGTGGTAACCCCAAAAACTATTTTGAAATCGTGAAACTACGACTTTGACACGTGTTTTTATTGGACAATTCGTTATATGTATCGGACACAAGGCATAGTGGATTGGTCGCCCCTTTTGGCGAAAATTGTGGCATTTCAAAAGAAAGGGCACCTTGGTGAAATGAAATTTGAGAAATGGACTTGTTATGAAAGTTTTAATGAAATGTTTGTGATAATGAGGTGTTTATACCAATGCCATCATTTGGTAAAATTTTTGATGAAGCCACGCGGGGCCTATGGAACCCGGCAAAGGCACGCGGGGCCTATAAATACCCAACAAAGGCACGCGGGGCCTATAGAACCCAGCAGAGGCAGGCGGGGCCTACAAATACCCAGCAAAGGCACGCGGGGCCTACGGAACCCGGCAGAGGGATTAAATCCCTAGTACCAATGAAAATGATGTTTTTCTTCAATGAAAGAAATGAGAAATGAGATTTTGGACTATTTATTGTGTTTTGTCGAAACTCGACTTGGGGAGTTGGTTTAAACTTGTGTGAGTAACTCTGGTGATCTTGGTGAAACAAAAAATGGAAACTTGGGTGGTGTTGAGTACTTGGAAATGAAATGTTTTGACGTACATAAGATATTTTGGCAACCTTGGATACTTGGACATGATTTTGGGCATGTGTGATACTTGTGGGTGATTTTGGCAAACTTAATGAACTAATGGGTATTTTGGGACACCTTGAAACCTTTTTGGAAACTTTTGATGTCACTTGGACACGTGGTTACTTCTTGGACACGTCTTACATGTCTCAGCCTCCGTTATGTTCCTTGATCATCTCTTCTCATGTTAATTCATATCATGTGCACTCATCATATTTGTATGCCTAGCGGTTGTAGTATGGTTTCCCTACGAGCTAGTGAGCTCACCCTATCTTTCCCAGGTACACGGCATGGAGCATGAGATCGGATGCTTATGGAGTGATGCATTATGTGAAGCTTATGCATGCTTGAAGATATTTTTCCATCTCAAGTTTTGTATTTTGATAAATGACAATGTAATTTTTGGTTATTCAATCTTTTGACAATTTGGACTTATGTAATAACTTATGGGATAATATTTGTTTTTACTTTTGGGGCAAGGGTGCCCAAATACTTGATTTGCCAGAGACCAGTAGAGGTTGAAGAGAATCACGCGGTGGGATTTGCCCAACGCCAACCCGAAAACCAGATTGTAGTCGGGAGACGCCCGGCTAATCTTGCAGACAGTGAAGAAGAATCAGAAGCAGAAGGAGAAGCGATGGAAAACCATCCACAAGAACGACCACATCAATTGTTCGATGAATATCGTGTGAAGGTGGATCTTCCCACGTTCAGCGGTAATCTCGAAATCGAAGGGTTCTTGGACTGGCTTTCGAAGGTTGAGCGATTCCTTGACATGATGAGAATTCCAGACTCAAAGAGCGTCAAGGTGGTCACTTACAAACTGAAAAGCGGTGCTGCAGTTTGGTGGGACCAGTTTCAGACGAAGCGATGAAGGCAAGGAAAGGAGTCTGTGCGAACATGGCGCAGGATGAAACAACTCATGATGGACAGGTTCTTACCCCCTGATTATGAGCAATACTTTTTTCATGCCTATCAAAACTGCAAACAGGGGAACAAGTCTGTGTTTGATTACACGACTGAATTTAATCGACTCGCAGATCGTAATAATCTGTACGAGTCAGACGGACATAAAGTAGCAAGGTATCTTAATGGATTGAAGCAGTCGATACGAGATCAGATTGGGTTACAGACAATATGGGATGTGGATGAAGCCCACAACCTAGCATTGAAGGTCGAGCGACTGGAGCGTGATCGCAAACTAGCAAACTCAGGATACTGTCGTAACACAATAGAATTGTCCATTCCTCCTGAATCTAGGGGGAAGTCGACTTTTCAACCAAATGTTGTAGAGGGTGATGGAGCGAAATTTGGAGGTGGCAATCAGACAAGCAGTTCCAGCAGAACCGCAGCGAAGGCGCCGAATCCTTATGCCAAGCCCATGCCTGACAAGTGCTACAGGTGTCAAAAGCCTGGTCACCGTTCTAGTAATTGTCCAGATCGGAAGTTGGCCTTGACAGAGGAAGGGGAAGAAGAAGCTGATGGAGCAGTGGGCGACTGGAATGAAGAGTATGAAGTTGACTATGCAGAGGAAGATGGGGATCAAGTAAACTGCGTGGTACAAAGGGTGTTGTTTGCACCAAAATCAAAAGATAACACTCAGTGTCACAACATCTTTCGGTCAAGCTGTTCAATCAACCAGAAGGTGTGTGACCTGATTGTGGATAGTGGCAGTTGCGAGAATTTTGTGGCAAAAAGACTGGTGGACCATCTGAAGTTGCCGACGGAACCCCATCCTTCACCTTACAGTATTGGGCAGATCAAGAAGGGCCTAACAGTAAAGGTAACCGAAGTCTGTAAAATTCCCCTTTCCATGGGAAAATTTTATAAGGCTGAGGTTACTTGTGATGTGATGTGATTGAGATGGATGCAAGCCACGTACTGTTAGGAAGACCCTGGCAGTTTGATGTGGATGTGGTATACAAGGGTCATGACAACACCTATTCTTTTAATTGGGAGACCCATAAGGTTGTTATGGTTCCTTCTAATCAAAAGGTGTCTGTCAAGCCAAAGGTGCAACAACCATCGTTTCTGACAGTTGCCAGTTCAGAAGCTGATTTTGTGACGAATTTTAAGGAGTCTAAATAGATTTATGCAATGGTGGTGAAAGCGTTGGTGATAGAGGATAAGGTCGCGGCTGCAGTTGCTGTGCCTAAGAAGATACAACCCTTGTTAGAGGAGTTTGAGGAGCTGGCTATAGATGACATGCCAAACGAGCTTCCTCCAATGAGGGACATTCAACATCAGAATGACTTGGTGCCTGGGGCAAGTCTGCCCAATTTACCACACTACCGAATGAGTCCAAAGGAGAATGAGATTTTGAGGGAAAAAGTAGAGGAGTTATTACAGAAGGGTCATATACGGGAGAGTTTGAGTCCTTGTGGGGTTCCCGTCTTGTTGACGCCGAAAAAGGATGGGAGTTGGCGTATGTGCATGGACAGCCGTGCCATCAACAAGATCACCGTCCGGTATAGGTTTCCAATACCTAGGCTGGATGATATGCTAGACATGCTGGGTAGGTCCAAGTGGTTTTCAAAGATTGATCTACGAAGCGGGTACCATCAAATTTGCATCCGGCCTGGAGATGAGTGGAAGACGGCGTTCAAAACCAAGGATGGCCTCTATGAATGGTTGGTTATGCCATTCGGCCTATCTAATGCTCCAAGTACTTTCATGCGGGTGATGATCCAAGTGTTGAGACCTTTCACGGGAAAGCTTGTCGTCGTTTATTTCGACGACATACTTATCTACAGCAAATGAGAGGATGAGCACGTGGGCACGTTCACCAAGAGCTAATGGTGCTGCAAGAAAATAAGTTGTACATACAACTCAGGAAGTGCAATTTCTTGACAAGCAGCTTATTGTTCTTCGGCTATGTGGTGAGTGCTGCAGGTATTCATGTGGATGAAGAAAAGGTTTGCGCCATTCGTGATTGGCCAATTCCCAAAACAGTTACAGAGGTGCGGAGTTTCCATGGGTTGGCCACTTGCTATAGGCGATTCATTCGAAATTTTAGCACCATTGTAGTGCCAATCACCGAGTGTTTGAAGAAAGGGAAGTTCTTTTGGGGAGAAGCAGCAAACAACAGCTTCACGGTGGTTAAAGAGAAGCTGTGCACTGCTCCAGTTTTAGCTCTACCTAGCTTCGAGAAGGTTTTTGAGGTTGAATGTGACGCTAGTGGGGTTGGTATTGGGGTTGTTCTTTACCAAGAAAAGCGACCAGTGGCCTTTTTCAGCGAGAAGTTAAGTGAAGCAAGGCAGAAGTGGAGCACTTATGACCAAGAGTTCTATGCGGTGGTTCGTGCTCTCAAACATTGGGAGCATTACTTGGTTCAAAGGGAGTTTGTGCTGTACATTGACGATCAGGCGTTGAAGTTCATCAACAGTCAAAAGAAGTTGGACAATATGCATGTGCGGTGGTCCAATTTTATTCAGAAATTTTCTTTTACTATTCGGCACAAGTCTGGGGTGATAAATCAAGTGGCTGATGCATTGAGTCGTCGTGCCACATTGTTGGTGACTTTAACCCAAGAGGTTGTGGGTTTTGAGTTCTTGAAGGAGTTGTATCCAGGGGATGAGGATTTCAAAGAGATTTGGGAAGTGTGCAGTTAGAATCGACCTGTTAGCGACTTTCATGTTACTGATGGGTATTTATTTCGAGGCAATCGTCTTTGTATACCAAGGTCTTCGTTGAGGGAGAGCTTAATCCGAGACCTTCATGGTGGAGGATTAAGTGGTCATTTGGGGAGAGACAAGACAATTGCTAGTTTGGAGGCGAGGTATTTCTGGCCACAATTGAAGAGGGATGCTGGAAATTTTGTGCGGAAGTGCTATACATGTCAAGTATCTAAGGGTCAATCTCAAAATACTGGTCTTTATACACCTTTACCTGTTCCTAATAATATTTGGAAAGATATGTCTATGGATTTTGTGTTGGGGTTGCCTCGTACCCAGCGTGGTATCGATTCTGTGTTTGTGGTGGTAGACAGGTTTTCCAAGATGGTGCATTTTATTGCGTGTCGAAAGACATCCGATGCATCGCATGTGGCCCATTTGTTCTTTAGAGAGGTGGTACGCTTGCATGGGGTTCCACAGTCTATTACTTATGATCGGGATGTGAAGTTCCTTAGCCATTTTTGGGTCACTTTGTGGAAGATGTTTGGGACTTCACTGAAGCGGAGCTCTACTGCGCATCCACAAACTGATGGTCAAATGGAGGTGACTAACAGAAGCTTGGGTAATCTGATTCGAAGCATATGTGGGGACAAGCCAAGGCAATGGGATAATGCATTACCATAAGCTGAGTTTGCTTTCAACAGTGCAGTTCACAGTGCCACGGGAAAATCACCTTTTTCCTTGGTTTATGTGACACCTCCAAAGCATGCAGTGGATTTAGTTCGTCTTCCACGGGGTCCTGAAGTTAGCGTTGCGGCTGAGGCAATGGCTAAGCAGTCCCAAGAGGTGGTTGATTATGTGAGGCAAAAGTTGGCTGAGACAAATGTGAAGAACAAGGCAGCTGCGGACAAGGGTAGGCGTGTTAAACTGTTCAACGAAGGTGATGAGGTGATGATTTTTCTAAGGAAGAAGAGGTTTCCCGCTGGAACCAACAACAAGTTATAGCCAAGGAAATATGGTCCTTACAAGATTTTACAGAAAATCGGGGATAATGCTTATGTGATTGATCTTCCCGAGTCCATGCAGATCTCCAATGTGTTCAACGTTGCAGATATTTTTGAGTATCATGAGGAGGAGCTGCTCTATCCAAATTTGAACTCGAGGTCGGGTTCTTTCGAAGAAGAGGGGATTGATGCAGAACAAGTAGCAGCCCAGTTCTATGATCAATTGGTCCGGTCGAAGCTTAGGAGGCCCAAACAGCTTTTAATTGAAAATTGCCAATTTCGACAATTTATCGACGAGTCCGGAATAGGCCCAAACTTGGTGGGCTGAAGCAGAATCGCGCTGCGATCAATACTCACCAGCCTAATCGTGACTGATGGTGGAATTTGGCCAAATTCATTCGTTTAGGCCTTCAATTTAGTAATTTTGCTATTTTAGGTAATAATTAGATTACGAATTACTCTTAGCGTGTAATTCCGTTTACGTTGTTTCCAATTGGGAATTTCTTATTTTTCTTTGTAGTTTCCAATTTTGGGAGTTTCCCCAATTTCCGGGATACTTTATTTTTTAGGTAAGTTTTGCTAGGGTTTGCTAGTTTTTCCTATAAAAGGACATGTAACCTCTATCATTATTCAACTTTTAATCAATCAATATTATTTCTGAGATTTTCTCTCTCTTTTTCTTGTGGACTCAAGAACTCTTGTGGATTCGAGAACCTATCTCGTTTGGAATAGTACGCTAACTATTCTCTCGTGAATTCCGCTGCGTCAAGATGATTGCGTTCTCTTTATTCACAAAAGAAAAGTCTATTACTGGGAAAATTACCTACCCAAGATCATTTAATGACCTTGAGGTTCACTCTAGGAAAAATAAGAGAAATTTGTAACAGGAATACAATTACACACATTCTTTTAATCTCACCCTCTACACATGTAGTGGGGGCCCATAAAGGGCTCCCTCGCGTCTCTCTCTACCTTGCTCTCATTCTCTTTTCTTCTATTTCCCACTTTACAATACACAATCCTACTGCCTTTTATAGGCCAAATACAGATAACTACAATCAGGTACTCAAACCAATTGCAATCACGTAACTCCAAAGTCAAGATATGTGGCTTATCTCCAAGCCTCCAAGCCAACAATAGAAACACATGTTTTTCATTCTTAATGAAAGACTTGGTGAAAAATTCTCTTAATGAAAGACTTGGTGAAAAATTATGATATGGGTGATGGGTCTCCATGATGTGCTATTAAATTAGACTTGATGAAGGCCTATGATTCTGTTTCCTGGGAGTTTTTGTTTGAAGTTATGGCTATTATGGGTTTCCCCCCTCAGTTTATTTTTTGGATCAAACAATGTGTTATTTTCAACCACTATGTACGCTGGGACAATTAATGGTGGCTTGGAAGTGTATTTCCCTGTTATGAGAGGTCTCTGCTAAGGGGATACTATCTCTCCCTACTTGTTCTTGTTTGTTATGGAGGCTTTTAACGCTATTCTGGGTTATAGATTTGCTACGGCCAGCTTCTCTTTCCATCCTAAGTGTCAATGGCTTAACATTTTTCACTTGATATTTGTTGATGATCTTTTTTCTTTTTCTACATTGTGGGGCAGATCCTCTCTCTCTTACTCTATTCCCAAGTTGCGTAGGAACTTCTATTTATATTTTGGATTATAATCTAACATTTTGAAGAGTTCTATATTTTTTTTTGGGGTTAGTCAAGATATACAAGCTCAGCTCTAGGGTTTTCTTTCTATTTATGAGGAGTCCTTGCCTATCAAGTATCTTGGAGTCACTACGCCAAAAATGACAAAAAACGGCATTAGAAACCTGCCGGTAATAGCCCAAAACCCGCCGGAAATACTATTACCGGCGGTAAAAAGCCGAAATCCCACCCGCCGTCGCAACTGCCGTCGGGAAAAGATAAACGGCGGTATAAAACTGCCGGTAAAAAAAAAACGGCAGTAGTTTCCCGCCGGAAATACTACCGCCGGAAATAAACAGTATTCTAACTGCCGGAAAATGATGACATTAACGGCATTAGTATACTGCCGGTAATGGCGGCATCAATGGCATGAGTATACTGCCAGTAATAGCATCAACAATAGAAATTTAATACCTGTAGTGGCATGGAATTAATACCGGTAATGTTTCTGTCAATTGTATGAATTTTTTACCGAAAATTACAACCTCTGCAGCGGCATTAAAATCTATTTAATGTGATATTGATATATAACAAGCCCTATATATCCTACAAAATACTTATATAGCTTCAAGCCATCAAATACAAAGTCGATCTAAACCATTCCAAAATGGACGTACATATATATTTAAGCACTACCCAAATGAGACATGACATTGGTTAATTAGCATCTCAAAAACGGATACCGTATCACATCAAAGTTCAAACATCCACAATTATAGTTAAAATTGTCAAAACAAACTCGATCAGCAAATTAACTCAAAACGGTGAAGCTCCAACATTTTCCATGTAGCTCACGAACGACGAAAGTCGGCAAAACATATATACAAGTCCGACCCCCTTGTCAATCGCCAATAACTCCCAAAATAATGATCTCGAATGTGAACCTCCAACATCTTCCATATATGCAGTCCAACTATATCTCCTCATCAAGCTGCAGATGCAACAAACACAAGGAAAAATGTACGAAGTGAGGAACGTGCACAATCGATGGTATATTCTTCAACATTGTTTCCCGCAACACAAAAAAAAAAATTACAAATGATATATGAATATTTTGTTATCTATGACAAAAATGGGATGCAGTTCAAATGTGGCATGTCATGGCAAAAACTAGGAGAACACAGCAAGGGCAGAATGATCACAAGGCCTACCATGCCAAGAACTATAAAAAATAACTAACTGTTAAAGTGGATTCCAACAGATTTTTGACGAATAAATCACAGAAAGAGCAAAAAGATCACGAGGCCTACCGAGTACTACTCACTTCAACACAAGACAAGGCCATCTTGCCATGTCTTATGGATGCAAAATCCTTAATTTGCTTTTTCCCATAATAATCTACCACATGACCGACCCCTAAGTGATCTCACAAGGTAAAAAGAGCAATATTGCAGAAACACATTGGAGCCAATCACAAACTATCAACAACTAATTAACTGAAGTGATGCCAAAAAGTAAAACACAGTCGTTAACACACTGTGTTTCGTATGCAGTAAACAATGGCAGGTCCAGGAATTTGACTTTAGGGGAGCATTTACTAATGATGGCCTCACAAATATTTCTATAAAATCAAGCACCGTGATTTTCTAGAAACCAAAGCCCTATCTAGTTATATTAGAATCAAAAGCCAAACAAAGTTGAATTATATTCTGCTTACTGAACAAATCCAAAGCTCTAACTATCAAAGAAACCAAAATTGTGGGTTATAATCAATAGATTCATACACAAATTGAGCAATCAAAAGCCTAATGGCAGATTAAACATTAAGAGAGAACTTCAGGTTTATAGGTGAGCTAGTTTGGTAAGTTCCAAGCACTAGGGCGCACCAGTGTGGATTCTTAAGGGGGTAAATGAATAACAAGATAAATTTGCAGGGATCCCATAGAAGTTATAGAACTTCATTAGATCAGCTTCTGGAAGCGAACGCATGCAAAATGTTAAGTCAAACAAGACCATTTCTACTACCATGAAAATGAGAGAGAGAGAGAGAGAGAGAGAGAGAGAGAGAGAGAGAGAGAGAGAGAGAGAGAACATCCACAGATGCAAAAGTGAACCCAATTGTGTCCACTATACATAATATGCCTTGAGCAAGTCATATGAGGTGCATTACAAAATAAATTAGTTCAAGCTTCACACCAGATTACCCAAATCTAGAATTTGTGGTAGCAAGCAAAAACCAAAGGATTTGGCTGAGACACAATCATGTGTTTATCAAACTACTAGAAGGTGAATATAAGAAATAACCAGTCGTTATTACCCAAAAACATCAGACCCTGAGCTACCTGAGCTCCTGAATCACCATGGCATATCCTCATAACTAGCAGCCTCAAAACACATTGAAAAAACCCACAAGAATGTGCAAAGAATTATTTTGTTTAAATTTATATTCAAAATGAACAAGTTTAAAGTTTCAAGCAATTAATCACTTGAGAACCCAACTTCAAAGCCTAAAACATAAGTTTATCACCCAACCATACAAAGATTTCATCCCTTAAAAAGGATTCCAAAACAAATATTACCAACAACAGAATTGACAAAATAAATGTGTTACTTCATTTTCTTGAAAACCCAAATCATAAATTCCTATGAAAGCAGACCATGACACAACAGATTCCACTTATCAAACAGTTATTAGGCACAAAACATGAAACCAAAGTAGATCAGGGTTTAATATGAACGTTCTCTCACCTCATTATCGGTCCAATTGCTGAAGAATCCAAACCTGTCGTCGCCATTTTGTTGTTGAGGACCGCTGGGATCAGGAACATGTTTCACATTGCATGGTTGTTGCGAACCATTCTGGTATAAAACAAAAAGAATACATTCCATTTCACTCTTTCGTAAAAAGATGTAAAACAAAATATGATAAAAGCTGGACACACCTGTTTGTTGCGTGAAGACTCTATTGGTGAATCCTTTTCTGGAGATGGAGGCAATGGGTATCCAATATCTTTTGCATGAGCCTCGAGCCTAGCACACTTACGCTCTAGGCGAGAAAACCTGTGTGTGTGTGTGTGTGTGTGCCGGTTTATGCTTTCCGAAAACCGCCAAATATAGGACTAAAGATGGCAAGCTCGTGAATACCGCCGGTTTATGGTAACTATTTCCGGTAGGATTATTAATGCTGGTAAAAAAAATGCTTTTAACGGTAGTTTCTGGAACACCGATAATAGCAATATTTGGCGTAGTGTTAGGATCATATGATGCAAGAGCAGTAGCAAGCATGTTTTCAAACTCTAAGGAAGAAAAAGGTTGAAATCCACTACACACTTCATTAGTTCAACTCAATGCATTGCCCTAAAATTAAGCAAGCGACATAAATAAAATGGTAATACAGAAAGTTAAATAAACCAAAGTCAATACAATTCAGTGATGCAAGAATAGGGAGATGCAGAATCCTAGCTAAATTATACACAATTAATCTTCCCGGATTGTTGGCCTAGATAAATGCATTTCAGAAAAATGGTGTTTGCTCTGTTATTACTTAGCAACCGAATCTATACTATGATATGATAAGGATGTATAAGTCACTGGATTGTTGGCCAAGATAAATGCATTTAAAAAAAATGGTGTTTGCTCTGTTATTACTTAGCAACCGAATCTGATAAGAATGTACCGGTCACTTGGCGGCACTACCTCTTTTTGTAAGAAAATCAAAAAAGAAAAAAAAATTATGGTTGTGAAAATTAATCACAACCTCTCCATTTCTCTTATCTCATTTCTCATTTCGTTTTCTTGCTCCACTATTTCCTAGTCACTCATTTATCAATCAAAAAATTAAACAAGCAATATTAAAAAAAGGACTCCATAAAGTTACATAGATTAAATGATACGTTAATAAAGATTGATGACCTCAACAAATGGGCAATGCTCTAGATCATCAATCAGTATTTTTAATTAGAGAGGTCAACTCAAAAAGTAATATTATAAACACCCCACCTCATACTTAATTAGGCCCATAACTACCAGTACTACAAAAACCCACGACAAATGAAGCACAAAGAAAAAGAAAGAACCTTGCGGCTACAGCAATCTGTCATTGTTCTATTCAAACCCTCTAGCTCATTTGAAAATCCTTAATAGATCTTAGATTTAACACCACATAAACATGCATGAACCTAAAGCCACACACACGCAGAGAGAGAGAGAGAGAGAGAGAGAGAGAGAGAGAGACAACAGTATTTGAGGGTTTTCACACAAAATCAGGTTTTGAGTAAAGGGGTAAAGGATGATATGGTCTAACAAACGATTTAGGGGCATTTGACTGAATACTCTCTCTCTCTATTACTCTGGTAACATGTTCTGCACTAGTACACATTCCAATTTCACACAATCTTGCTTAAAAGTTGACACAATTTCATGTTAAATAAACAAAAAAAGAAGAAGAAGAGTGGTCCTTCCCACAAGGATCCATCATTGTGAAGATTTACATATGAATAAGAATAAGATACCCCTTTTAGAGCCAGAAGCTTCAACATCGATATACCCAAGTTCTGATCCCACATTCGAACATACCTTCAGTGTCGACGAGTACGACATCGATATGATTCGTGTCTCTGGATGGTCTCTCACTCTCTCCCTCTCTTCCACCGCTTGGATCGATCTGGTCTCCCTCTCTCTTTCCACGCTGATGGTCTCTCTCTCTCCTTCTTCCACCGCCTGGTGGTCTCCCTCTCTCTCTTTCCACGCTAGCTAGTAAACTAAAACTAAAATACAGTAGTGGGCTTTGTAAAATAAAAATCAAAAAGGAAAAAGGGCTTAACGACACCGTTTGGTTGGTGGGATAAAAAGTTTGAAGCGGGGGCGCCCTTTTTTCTTACCGCGTTGGAGCCCGCGAAAATATTTGGACTAAAAACGGCAGTAACTTAAATCCTGCCGTTTTGGCGGGATTATTTCCGGCAGTAATGTAACTCCTGCCGTTTTTGTGAAATTATTTCCGGCAGGTAAATTAATGCCGGTTATAGTAACTTTTTACGGCAGGAATTCTAATGCCGGTAATAATACTGCCGGGAAAAGCAACATTTGGCGTAGTGAGTGCCTCTCATTTCTAATATCTTAAACAGAATTCATTCTTGGTACAATAAAAGACTCTCTACGTAAGCAGGTATCAACTTTTCTCTTCTGTGTTGTTTAGTATATAGACTTATTCGAGTTCAATTTTTGTTTTGCCTCAAAAAGTTTTGAAGGAAGTGGAGAAAATCCTTAGGACCTTTTTCTGGATTGCGCCTGAGATGAAGACTTCTGGTGCCTAGGTTAGTTGGTCTTCTGTTTGCTTGCCAAAGTCTGAGGGTGGTTTGGGTTTTAAAGACGTAAGGCCTCGTTTGGATGATGTATAAGAGACCTTGATTATTTTATCCAGGGGGATGAGGAGTGATTAGGCATTTAGCCAATGTTTTGGCAACCAAAACACCCCCTGGCTAAATAGCCGCCACCTAAATAGCTAGGGGGAAGCCCGACTAAATCCAAGCAGGGGGGAGGGTGCATGTATTTTGTCCGGCTCCTCATTCTGGACTAAATGATGAGCATACCCCTCTGTTCCAAGCAAAAAATATTGAAGCACAAGCACAAACCACCATTGTTTCAAGCAAAAATTCCCAAAATTTTCAGATCTGGGAATTTCGAAAAATACAAGCGATTAGGAAAAAAGAAAACATATTTGGGTGAGGGATTTGCCGGACCATCACCGTCGTTTTTGTTTTCGTCGGACCATCGCCGTTGATTTGGTCGGATTTCTGCCGTCCCATCGTGCAGTTCTTGGTTGGTTTTGGAAGAACAAGAAAAAGAAAGAAGAAGAAGAAAAAGAAAGAAAGAAGAAGAAGAAACTGACGACTCGATCTCTCCCTTTTAATTGTAAAACTTACACTACATCACCCTATATTTAATATAGTAATTCACTCAAGCCCATATATATAAACTAGTAGCTATAATAAAACTAGTTTTGTATAATTAACTTATTTAAAAAAATGCATACTTGAGAAAAAATTGGTAAACAAAATTTATTTTTTATTTATTAGAAACAAAAAAATATATACTTGTAATATTTAATATTCTTCATTTATATAAAATAATTAAATTAAGTATTGTATAATTATTTTTTGGATTTATATAATTATTTAAATCTATAAGTTAATATGGGCATTCACAAGGACAAAATAGTCATTTGACTGATTTTTACATTATCCACCCTTCTCATCTCTCCTTTTTCATCTCTCATCCAAACCATGTACTATTTAATCCTCCCTTCTTATCTGTCACATCAATGTGGGTTCACCCTTCTTATTTAATCATCCCTACTTTCCCCTTTACTATTTAATCCCTCTCAAACTAATACGTCATCCAAACGGCCCGTAAAGGACTGGAATATTGCTGCTATGTCTAAGAACATTTCGGCTATTTCTTGTAAAGCTGATTCTCTTTGGGTGAAGTGGATTCACTCTTATTAAAAATCAGAGTTTGCGGTCCATTAAAGTTCTTGCTAATGCTACATGGACCATTAGGAAAAATTTTAGGCGGCAACCATTGGTACAGCCTTGGATCAAATATATATGGGAAATGGTTTTAAAACCTTCCTATGGTGGTATAATTGGCACCCTCTGGGTCCACTTTATCTGAGATTTGGTGAGAGGCTTGGCTTTATGTTGAGGAGTTCTTCTAAGGCAAAGGTAACATCAGTGATTGATGGGGCTCGATGGAAATGGTGTCGGTGTGGCGCCGAAATGAGTTCGCAGAGAACGCTGCACAGCACGGGATTGCGTAGCACCCCCGTTTCCATTCCATTCAGTCTGCTTGGAATGCTCTTCATTCTAGTGCTCCTGATGTAGATTGGCGTAATTTGGTTCAAACATTACGTTCCCCGATGGGCTATCATTCAGTGGATGTGCCTAATTTCTAGGGAGGTTGGCTACAAGAGATGGGTTGCTCAGTTGGGGTTAGTGGTAGCAATTTCCAACCCAACCCATGAACCCACCCAAATCCATCCACTTAAAACCCAAATCAACCCAACTATATTATAATGTAGGTTCAAAATGGGTTAAAATTGAACCCATAGTATCTAGTGGGACTGAACCTCCCCTCTTTCTCTCTCTTTCTAAGAACCAGAGACGACTTCGCATCAGGAATTATTGGCATGGATCCCTGGCACATGTGGTAGTTGGCACAACATTGTTCCCCACTGTGCAAAACAATTTCAGGCTCCTCTCTCTTCTCCCAATCTTCACTCTCTTCAATTGTAAATTCCAAAACTATAAACAATGGATAATCCCATTCAATTGATTGTCTTAATCAAGGTTTAATAAAAGTTATTTCCTACAATACCTATATAATTAGATAGATTTGTTGTTGCAACACAGTTGCAAAAATATATTCGATCTGCCCCATTTTAATAGTTCCATACGAAAAGATGGAGTATAATTTTTGGATAAAAATAAAATATTATGGTTCATAATTTTTTTGAAATTTTCACACCAAATTAAAGAATTAGTCGAGATCTTTTATTTTGTGCTAAGAAACTCGGAAAAATATGTGCGAAGTACTTAAATTTTTATTTATTTTTATCTAAACATTACACACCTTTTCATAAGGGACTATCAAAATGAAACCGAGGGAGTAGTATTTGTCTACATATTGTTATACCAAAAATACGGTTTTTTTTTTCCAGTGTTAAGTGTTAAGATGGTGGGCCACGTGTACACGTGGCAGCGCCATTTTGTTCGGGGAGGAAGATTGAACAGTAAAGGACATTCACATATATATTTTTTTCCCCTGTTGCTGTAAACAAACTAGAGTAATACTAGTATTTTATTTGGTCTAACAATTTCCTGGTATGATCCACAAGATATACTCTATACATGTTAAAAAATAAATAAAATCGGGTTGGGTTGGGATGGGTTGGGTTTACCTTGACCCACCCATATTCAACCTATTCACTCTGAATTTAACCCATAACCCATACCAACCCACTCAAACCCAACCCAACTCAACCCACCCATTTGCCACCTCTAGTTGGGGTATGATTGATTTTGACTTGTGTGCGCTATGTGACCATGACACTGAATCCCATGGCAATTTATTCTTCTCCTCGCATGTTTGGAAATATTTTCTAGCTAAGAATAAATGTTACAGATCTTGCGTTGCAGAATTTTAATTGTTGCAAAATCCTTGTGGGGGTGCTCAGTTGAAGCATCTTCTTATTAAGTTGTCTTGTGCTGCTACGATATATCACCTATGGAGGGAGATGAATAAACGTGCTTTTCAACATGTAGGGGCTGATGTTGATCATGTTTTAAGGAGTATTTCTTCGGACGTCCATGCTAATGTTAGCTCTTGGAGGAAGATAAGGAAGTCGGACAAAATAATTTTTTGTGTATAGCCTGGAATATCTCTTTCTGGATCTTTGAGCTTGTATAGCTATACAAGCTCAAAGATCCAGAAAGAGATATTTAGATGAGAAAATCTTACAATAGAAGTTGTCATATTTCAGAGGGTTTTGAGTAGTTGTAATTGTAGTTTAGTTTTGATGGCTTGTTCAGGCTTTTGATGTTGATTTCGTTGGGTTCGAGGGAAGGTGGAATCTTACCTAGGTTCTCTTGACACTTGCTATTCAGATTACCCGTTGGCAACAATTGATGGCTGCATGCTCAAAAATTCATAGCAACACCTATTGGTTTGATTCTATCTTTTATTTCTCCTCAAGCCATAAAGCAGATATCAATGGGCTTAGATTTCTAGAGTACTCTTAAAATCAACTGCACACTTTTTCATGCCTCACAATTGTTTGATGAAACGTTTCACTGAACATTTTTTGACATTCAAGCATAAAGAAAAGAGAGCTGCAATGATTTTGTTAATAGATTAACTTTTTGTAGTTTGGAGGATAGAATGCCGGGGATTTTTCTTCTAAACCCAGGTGTTTATGGCTATGATCAGCCGCTTAGTAAGTTTTTACAGAGGTCTTTATGGCTACAATGATTTTGTTAATTGATTCACTTTTTGCAGTTTGGAGGATAGAATGCTGGGGAATTTTCATCTAAACCCAGGTGGTTATGGCTATGATCAGCTGCTTGGTAAGTTTTTTCCATGCCAATTATCAAGAAAGCATCTTTAGTAAGTTTCACACTATGATATCTTCAGTTAGGGGTATGAAATCCTTACCATTGTTGGCTCCATGATGTATGCTTAGGGAGTGACCTTTTATTATTGGGAGTATTTGTTGTCTATAGCTACAGGGATTCGATGAAAAGCCTCACAAATCCTGCATAAAAAAACTTGATTTGTTATCTTTATTTTCATCTCTCAAGTAGTAGCTTTGGTCTTTCAAAATGAGGACAAACCGTGCGGAAAAGGCCCTTAATATAGTATGGTTTTCAGTGTAGTTTTGTTTTTTTTCATTGCTAGCAATTAACTACATATGTTATATTCTTTTTCTAATTATATTTATAGGGTACCTGAATCACCATCTCTTGTCAATCTAAGGAGGCTTTTGCAAAAGGGAATTTTCACATTTGTTTGTGGGGGACAGAGAACATAAAAGTTGGGTAAAGCATTACCCTCAAAAGAAAACTTGGCCTTCCTTTTACTTGTGCATTTTTGTTGTTGTTGTTGTTTGTTTTCGTTTTGTTGGTGAATTTCTGTACGCTCATTATGGACTTGCAGTTGGTATCCAACTTTAGTTTGATGGTTTTAACTAGCTCCTCCCAATTAGCATCCACTTCGAGTTTGATGGCAGTAGCTAGTTACTCCTTACATTTTTGTTGTTTTTGCCAAAGTTTTTTCTGTAAAAGGTTCTCAGGTGATAGATTTCCCAGATAGACTTGGGTTACTTCAATGTGATTTGAGGAGGGATGTTAGTTTTTAAGTTTTGTGCATTTCTTGCTTCATTTGACGTATATTTTTTGGACGTTAGAATATGGTTGCTTTCACCTGTAACTACTTTTCTTTATAGGTGAGAGTAGTCGATGGAAGTGCTGCCATGATGAAGTATGTGCCGTGACTAGAGTAAAGAAAGTTTTTTGGTCAAAGGAAGGGGCTAGTGATATTTAGGTGATCATTGTCGACGTCATACTGTTTGTCACGCCCCGCCCCGCAAACGGCACCCGTGGTGGACCCGAGTCGGTGCGGCCACGTGGCATTCCAACACAAAACTCAACATCAACTTAATAAACTATTATATTAACAACACAGCGGAAGACTTCTTCACATAAATAAATAGAAATGCCAACGTTAAATCACTAACTCAACAATACCATGCGGTCTACTCAGAAACAACTTAAACGATACATGTGCTCAAAATACTCTTTACAAATCATTAAAAGTATTGGATGACAACATGTCCAAAATTCACTTGACATCAACTTCACAACCCAACGCTGACCGGTAGTGGACCCCCTCTACAGCTCCTGCTATCTAGAAAACCATAAAGGAAATCCAGAGTGTGTGAGACATAGATTTGCTCAATAAAATATAACCAAATCAACATGCCAAAACACAACAACATTATACATCAACTAAATCAACATTCAAAGCACAACATCATTATACAACAACTTTCAACGTCCAAAACACAACATCATTATACAACAACTTTCAACGTGTATAAAACCAATCACATGCAAGTGGCACGTCTGCCACGTCCTATGTATCCTAGGTCACTGTGGGAGCACACCCCGCTCGTTGTCACCGGTAGCTAGCCGACACAACGTACTCGCGGTGCAACCCAATCCACAGCCCCTTCGCAGATACCATCTTTCACACACAATATACAATGTATCCTAGGTCACTGTGTAACTCAATCCACAGCCCCTTCGCAGATACCATCTTTCACACACATCATACATGCATATCCACAGCTAAAACATCTATTAGCATGATATACATCCATCTTTACAACAACACATCATCATCACATGACATACATCCGTCTTCACAACAACACATCATCAGCAGCTAAAACATCTATTAGCATAACAACATTCATCTTCACAACAACACGTCATCATCACATGACATACATCCGTCTTCACAACAACACATCATCAGCAGCTAAAACATCTATTAGCATGACAACATTCATCTTCACAACAACACGTCATCATCACATAATATACGTCCGTCTTTACAACAATACATCATCAACTCAGCTATATGTTATTGAACATGAATATATCAAACACACTCACCTCTGATTCGACTGGAGTATGCCAAACTTACGGTTTCGGCACCTCCCGATGACCCGACTTGTCACCTAGCCACAAGCTAAACCATATCAGCATATGATCATCTTTAAACATTAGCACAAATGCTTAAATATGAAAATATAAGGCTACTGTGGAATTAATCCACAGCCAACAACTCCGTGAATCAAACCGTTTGCTACAACACAACACTCAATAGGGACATCCACACACTTGTAAAATCTGTCATAATTAGAGTATACATCAAAATGGGCTAAGACTTGGTAAACAACTCTACCACATGCTTAAGTTAATCCCTGATTTTTCATGGATTTTTATAAGCAAAAGAACCAAATCGAATTCATGCACAAACTCAGAAATTCAGCACAGCAAACGTATAATCTAGCCAGACAGTCTGTCATATTTTGGCTACAACTTTCCATAGATTCAAAATTAGGCTGTGAGACCACCACCATTAGAAAGTAGACTTCCAGTACATAGATTTCGATATAAAATTCGTCCTAATTGGAGCCCGGATGATGTAGATACGCTCAATCGAATTTACACAACAAAATCACAAGATTATAAATTCTGCAGAACCTTCTTCACTCAACAATTCATTATAAATCATCTACTCCACCTACACCAACGATTCCAACTCGAAAACATCACCAACTCATCAAAACATAAAACCCATAAAAACCCATATCCATTAACCATGCTTAGCTATAGCAAACTTCATGATAAACTCAACCCAAAAGGCTGCCCAGATTTCCAGAATTCCTCAACCATCGACTTCAAATCAAAAACTGCTATTTCCTACACAAATTTAAGGCACAAGCCCTACATAATCTCGAAGGTATACGAGTCTAGTTTCCAAATCAAAAAGCGGTTCTTAAAACGGATACTCGAGCTATGAGTTATGCCCATTTTTCCAAAGAGTGTCAGTGCTGTCTGCACAGACGCGAACCCGACAGCAGCTCGGTAAAACATTTTTCATATTTTCTGTGCTTCTCATAAAATCACGAAAATTTAACACAACACCGAAGACATCCATGGGTAGCTACTGTAAAAATTTCATAAAATTACGAGTTCAGGAACCACGTCCATAAATTCACCAAAAACCGTAGCAGATTCAATTTCGAAAAATCTGTCAGGAAACTCCCTCACTTCCCTTCCACGAATTTTACAAAACCAAACTCCAAACCACTCTTACAAGAATCAAAAGACCTCATTAACTTGTAAAAGAACAACATACTCAAGAATCTCAGAAATTAAACTCTAATTCGTACCTTAATTTTGGTTTCCCCCAACTCCTCCTCCTCCTCCTTTCTTCTTCTTCTTCTTCTTCTTCTTCTTCTTCTTCTTCTTCTCTCGTTCTCCCTCTCCCTCTCACCTCTCTGATTGTTTAGGATCAGATTGAAGGGGAAAAAAATATCCCCAGGCTCTATTATTGAGCTCTAATAGTAAAATGATTGTGTGTATGTGTGTCCCATGAGCTATGTGCTCCAATCTCACAAATTAATGCCACACTACCCACACTCCATCCTCTTGCAAGACAAATACAAGCATATAAACTCATAATCAATTTTAGAAAATGCGAATTAAACATAAACACTCGGAACGGGTATGACAACTCTCCCCCCCTTAGGAAATTTCGTCCCGAAATAAGATTTACCTCTTGACAACCAATGCAATACTCCAAGTTTATCAACCTCTCATCCAATGCGATACTCCAAGTTTATCAACCTCTCATCTTCCCACATAAATCTTCAACATAAGCTTTTGCCGCAATGCTTCCATGTAAGCTAATGACTTAGAGCATAAACTCGCACTTTCCAACCGAGAATCTCAACAACATGTAAACCAACGACAACCCATAACTTCCATTTTCTTAACAGTCTCACCTGGTCCAATCTATTTAGTAACTACAAATTAGCCAATTGCCAACTCAAAATTTTTTTTCATCTAACCACATAACCGTTTTTGTTAACACCGCACAAACTTCTATCGCCATCTTTCAATGTAACCATAAATCATAACCTCTTTATCAACTACATCACAAATAAAAATTTAAACCTGTCATAATCCCTCAAACAACTCCTTTCACATCGGCCACTCACAACTATTTACCCAACCTCTCAACACCATTCAATCACGTCCAAACATGTACCTCTCAAACCACACTCACATAACGAACTCAAATCATTGCTCAACCTTTGTAAACTCTACACGCATTGTCTTCACTAGCACCTGATTACATCCTCCAATAAATTTTATCGCATAAAGCGCGATTCCCAACTCTCTCTAAATTTACAAACCAGACTTTTAAGCGAAACATCTTCACCATTAAATCCCACATCCAACAACTAACTCTCTAAACCTTCTGAACTCATTCATATAACCAATAAAAATATATTATATAATCATCCACAACTATCTCTCCATAGACAAACAACATATATACTAGTTCCCACGGAACCAACACAGTCAACACGCTCACAACAACACCTATAACCTCTTAAGTGATAAACCTTCAAGTTCAAAATCAACTCACATAACTTATATTACTTCCAGCCATCAGAATCCAACCACCGACAATTGAAACCTCAACAAGACTAACACATCTTTGTCACTTCAACACATCCCACTTCATACGAATCGCCAAATACATTAGGCGCACAATAAAAACTAACCACATCATAGTAAGTTAAACTCCATAACCAACACTACTCACATCTACCATCACATAATTGAAACCAACAAGTTAACACAACCTTCAATCATGACATCACGTGATCTATCTTTTATCAGAACCAGACAACAAGTAAACCTCTCATTTTATCTTGTAAAAAAGCTTCCATTCTGGACATTCAATCCTGAAATTGCGATGGCCAGTCGCCACTTCATATTGAATATCCGGAGATAGATTCTCATAGTTTTATAAACATCTTTTACATATGCCACTTATAAACACCTTCCATCAATCAACACCTAATCATTTAGTATGAAATTGTTGAATACACCATAAACCACAAATTTACCAATCACACTAATACAATAAATGCATCCTCATAAAATTGATCATCATATCCAAAATTAATATACTACAGCTAACTCTTCCAAATCCAACACGTTGTTATCTGTGTCAAAGACAAAAGCAATACAATCTTGCACCCTTACTCAACAAAAACTTAGTCTTTTAAAGCTGAAATCCAGCACATGTGATATACTACCGAATCTCCATAGAGTCTGACTTCGCCACCACTCGACAAGCGAATTGTAACCCCTTTACCAAAACGATCCATAAAGGTATGATACTCTAATCAAGAAATCGATACCAATTTTATACCACAGTCAGACGTCTCCTACGTCAGAAAATCCATTGACAACACTTTCTACAATGGTCAACTCACATCGTGAGTACTCCACATTTATTATATCCACCTCACCTAGTGACACATGAATAAAGAACATCTTCTTATCATTTGTATGGGAGTTCGTAAAATAACTAATCATCACCCTTCACAAATTCTCATTATTAAAAGGTTTGTCATTAGACTAAGTGTCATATCATCATGCATCACATACGTCATCTTAACATTTACCAACCGAAGAACTCGCACACAAAGACATGCACACACATTCCTCTTTTCAATCATAGGTTATTCCTTAAACAATATTGAATATACCTGTCACCATGATCGTTGTACCCATCATTTCCAGCCGATTTACCTGTCACCACATCCGGTGAAGTCTGACCCCTTTAACTTGTGACCGTAAACACTCTCCCCGGTGCCGTAGACCTCCCAGCTCTTCTAGTTCCATCCCTCCGAACACTATCACAAAAGAAACACCATTTATGCTTGCGCAAGAGAACATTACGCCGTCATGTACTCAACCCATTGCAACTTAAACGCTTTCAGCCCATTTGCTTCATTGGAACATTCTCTCATCAGATCTGTTGACCCACAACTTAAACATCGATGTGTTGCCACTGACTACTTACCAACTCCCCGCTTTACTTCCCTTTCTACCATCCCGATGAATCCCCTTTAAGTTTTCCAAAATCTCAACTTTTGCCAACCTATGACTTTTGATTGTCGCCTTTAATGTTCCCACATCTGGACTTCCCAAAAGCTGCCCCTTGCATCTTAATTACTTAATTAATTTTTTTTTATTTTCTTTTATTGAACCCTCATCTGTCATAATATTTATGAACACCTTATCCCCGTCTCCATAACCATCTCTACCAAGTTAGCGTAGTCTCTTTCCCAGAAGGTGATCAATATCATTGCTATCTTCGGAGAAATATCAAGCTGCAAATGCCTAAACCCCTTCACATCCGAGTCAACCAAATCCGTAGTGTATGGTGACAAAACCCCAAACTTTGCTTCATATTCCACGACCGTCACATCACCCTAATGTAGGTGAGTGAATACTGCCTCTTGCTAAAATTGATAACCCCCGGACAATGATGATTATCGAACCCTTGAACAAAGTGTTCCCACCAACTCGGCATCCCACCCTTTTGAACGTCGTCAATGTCAACCTTAGCTCACTGGTCACACCCATTGAATCCAACACCTTCTCCACAGATTTTAACAATTCTCCAGTCACAACTGAAAACACAACTCTCCCAAACTCATTGGTGAAAAACTTCCCAAATCACTCCAACAAACCAACACCCATTCTCCTCAAGCCGTTGCCTGTGAAGTTCATCATTGCATAAAAATTGCATGTCGCGTAACTGAACCATAACCATCAACATCCTTTCGGTGTCCCCCAGAACTGGTGGTTGAAAAGAAACTCTCGATTGCCCAACCTCATCACCACAAAATGCAACATTCTCAGTGTGAATCGTACGCTCTGAATCCATTTCTCAAAAACCTGCTTCAACAACTTAAACAACCAACAACAAACACAAATTGTAGATATAACTCACACGTTAGTCAACCACTAATCTTCTTTTTGACATACACAAAACTCCCATGGTCCACTACCATATCCCCAGCCGACTCCCAACACAGAGTCTAGAACGTACTATGCTCTGATACCAAGCTGTCACGCCCCGCCCCGCAAACGGCACCCGTGGTGGACCCGAGTCGGTGCGGCCACGTGGCATTCCAACACAAAACTCAACATCAACTTAATAAACTATTATATTAACAACACAGCGGAAGACTTCTTCACATAAATAAATAGAAATGCCAACGTTAAATCACTAACTCAACAATACCATGCGGTCTACTCAGAAACAACTTAAACGATACATGTGCTCAAAATACTCTTTACAAATCATTAAAAGTATTGGATGACAACATGTCCAAAATTCACTTGACATCAACATCACAACCCAACGCTGACCGGTAGTGGACCCCCTCTACAGCTCCTGCTATCTAGAAAACCATAAAGGAAATCCAGAGTGTGTGAGACATAGATTTGCTCAATAAAATATAACCAAATCAACATGCCAAAACACAACAACATTATACATCAACTAAATCAACATTCAAAGCACAACATCATTATACAACAACTTTCAACGTCCAAAACACAACATCATTATACAACAACTTTCAACGTGTATAAAACCAATCACATGCAAGTGGCACGTCTGCCACGTCCTATGTATCCTAGGTCACTGTGGGAGCACACCCCGCTCGTTGTCACCGGTAGCTAGCCGACACAACGTACTCGCGGTGCAACCCAATCCACAGCCCCTTCGCAGATACCATCTTTCACACACAATATACAATGTATCCTAGGTCACTGTGTAACTCAATCCACAGCCCCTTCGCAGATACCATCTTTCACACACATCATACATGCATATCCACAGCTAAAACATCTATTAGCATGATATACATCCATCTTTACAACAACACATCATCATCACATGACATACATCCGTCTTCACAACAACACATCATCAGCAGCTAAAACATCTATTAGCATAACAACATTCATCTTCACAACAACACGTCATCATCACATGACATACATCCGTCTTCACAACAACACATCATCAGCAGCTAAAACATCTATTAGCATGACAACATTCATCTTCACAACAACACGTCATCATCACATAATATACGTCCGTCTTTACAACAATACATCATCAACTCAGCTATATGTTATTGAACATGAATATATCAAACACACTCACCTCTGATTCGACTGGAGTATGCCAAACTTACGGTTTCGGCACCTCCCGATGACCCGACTTGTCACCTAACCACAAGCTAAACCATATCAGCATATGATCATCTTTAAACATTAGCACAAATGCTTAAATATGAAAATATAAGGCTACTGTGGAATTAATCCACAGCCAACAACTCCGTGAATCAAACCGTTTGCTACAACACAACACTCAATAGGGACATCCACACACTTGTAAAATCTGTCATAATTAGAGTATACATCAAAATGGGCTAAGACTTGGTAAACAACTCTACCACATGCTTAAGTTAATCCCTGATTTTTCATGGATTTTTATAAGCAAAAGAACCAAATCGAATTCATGCACAAACTCAGAAATTCAGCACAGCAAACGTATAATCTAGCCAGACAGTCTGTCATATTTTGGCTACAACTTTCCATAGATTCAAAATTAGGCTGTGAGACCACCACCATTAGAAAGTAGACTTCCAGTACATAGATTTCGATATAAAATTCGTCCTAATTGGAGCCCGGATGATGTAGATACGCTCAATCGAATTTACACAACAAAATCACAAGATTATAAATTCTGCAGAACCTTCTTCACTCAACAATTCATTATAAATCATCTACTCCACCTACACCAACGATTCCAACTCGAAAACATCACCAACTCATCAAAACATAAAACCCATAAAAACCCATATCCATTAACCATGCTTAGCTATAGCAAACTTCATGATAAACTCAACCCAAAAGGCTGCCCAGATTTCCAGAATTCCTCAACCATCGACTTCAAATCAAAAACTGCTATTTCCTACACAAATTTAAGGCACAAGCCCTACATAATCTCGAAGGTATACGAGTCTAGTTTCCAAATCAAAAAGCGGTTCTTAAAACGGATACTCGAGCTATGAGTTATGCCCATTTTTCCAAAGAGTGTCAGTGCTGTCTGCACAGACGCGAACCCGACAGCAGCTCGGTAAAACATTTTTCATATTTTCTGTGCTTCTCATAAAATCACGAAAATTTAACACAACACCGAAGACATCCATGGGTAGCTACTGTAAAAATTTCATAAAATTACGAGTTCAGGAACCACGTCCATAAATTCACCAAAAACCGTAGCAGATTCAATTTCGAAAAATCTGTCAGGAAACTCCCTCACTTCCCTTCCACGAATTTTACAAAACCAAACTCCAAACCACTCTTACAAGAATCAAAAGACCTCATTAACTTGTAAAAGAACAACATACTCAAGAATCTCAGAAATTAAACTCTAATTCGTACCTTAATTTTGGTTTCCCCCAACTCCTCCTCCTCCTCCTTTCTTCTTCTTCTTCTTCTTCTTCTTCTTCTTCTTCTTCTCTCGTTCTCCCTCTCCCTCTCACCTCTCTGATTGTTTAGGATCAGATTGAAGGGGAAAAAAATATCCCCAGGCTCTATTATTGAGCTCTAATAGTAAAATGATTGTGTGTATGTGTGTCCCATGAGCTATGTGCTCCAATCTCACAAATTAATGCCACACTACCCACACTCCATCCTCTTGCAAGACAAATACAAGCATATAAACTCATAATCAATTTTAGAAAATGCGAACTAAACATAAACACTCGGAACGGGTATGACACTGTTGTTGTGGTTCTTTTTTCTAAGGCTTAGCTTAATTTCTACCGACTCTATTTGCAGAAGTTGTAAATTAGTTATTTGATACCGATTTGTTATGTAACACGTTTTGGAAGATCAATATGAATTATTTCTTAATTCAATTTTAATTGTGGTTGTTTGATGCAATTTATATTTTATTGAATGAAGATAATTGGTGGGAAAATATTAATTTTTTTTTTTAAATTTGGAAAAACACATTTGATCACGGTTTTATATGAAACTGAGATCTTTTGGTAAAGGGAAAGATCACGGTTTTAGTGAAAACTGAGATGATTTCTCTCTAAACAATCACGGTTTTTTGACAAAACTAAGATGTTAAGTTGTCAAAGATCACGGTTATTTTTGTTTTGATCACAGCTTTTCATTAGTTTTCATCACGGTCCTGAACCGTGATTGAAAGATGAGGACTTTTAATCACACTAGAATAGATCACGGTTTTTCGACCGAGATTAAAAGTGAAAGATCACACCAAAAGACTGTGATCTTTATGTCTTTTTGTAGTAGTGTAGGTTTGTTTTGGGTGTGTTTTAGGTATACACAAAATAATCATTATTCTTGGTAAAAGGGTTATTTTGCAAGACAAAATAAATTTTATTTTGACTTTTCAAATATGACTAATAAATTGGAATATCCCAAAATAGTATAAGTGACAAGCAATTTGGAACGGAGGGAGTATTAATTTAGAAATGTCCAATTTTAGATCAAAGGCCCTATTGTTTGTGATCTGGAAAATCGACTTTGACATGGTCTCCAAATGAAGCTAGGGCTTAAAGTCAATCTGCAGCTCCTTATTTTTTGGATGTATAGAAAAAGAAATGGAAAGGGGAGTGCTACTATGTGGCCATGGTGTGCAACATCCAAGCCATCTGTTATGTTTTCAACGGTCCTAAATTCATCTCGACACTTTGTAAATTCAAGCCTTCCATTGCCAAGATGAAATCCTAGCTGTTGATTGCCGAGATTACTACTCAGATGCTACACCAGGAGTGCACACTAGCACCCCTGGGTCCAATTCGCACATAATTATTCATTCCCATGGAAGAGGGCCAAAAATTGGCATGTCACGTTGAGTTCATAACGGCATGACCCTATCAAACTAAAACAAGAATTTTCACGTTTTCTCTCTCTTCTCTCTCTCTTTCTCTCTCTCCGATCCATAATTCACTCACACCTATATATTACCATGTAGCTGGTTCTGATGTTACAAACCATAACACAAAGTCTTATAACCTGAGGCTCTCTCCAAAGTCGCATAGCATCAATGGTTGACGACAAGATCATATGGTCTTCCGTTCGCATCACGCTTTACATTATTACATACTAGGCTCTGGCGTCACACCAAGAAATGAAACTCTATCATTTCGATTGAGAAGCTGATTGTCCTTACCATTTCATCATGCCAATAATGGTATGACCCAAACATACTGAAAAATGATTCTCTCTCTCTCTCTCTCTATCTCTCTCTCATCCTTGATTTTTTTTTTTTAGTCTAGATTCTTGATTCATTCGCAGCTATAAATCTAAGGAGCTAATTCTCGTGTTAAAAACCACATCCCAACTCCCATGACATGAGCATCTCACTTCTAATTTGTGGCATTCGTTTTGCTGTTTAATATTACCAAACCCACACACACACACATGGAAAAATTAAATAGACATCCTAAATTCAACCCCTACTTATGTTCTAGTCCATCACTGTTAGTTATCTTTTCGTCCCTTAAATGCATGAAAGCCTTATATTATTTACTGCCTTACGTAAGCGTTCTCTTAATATTTTACAGCTGGCACGAAATGGAATTGGAGACTATGAACATAGTGCTATTGTCACAGGTCCCATTCTTTATTCTTTATCTATGTTGATCATATGATGTGGGATGAGAACTCGGTTCAGTATGATGGACAATGAGAATAAATATCTATGTACTTGAAATGACCTGAAAAGGATGAATGGTCTAGCTTATAGTATAATGGCAAATTTTTTTTTTTCCCATGGGATAAGTTGATCCGACAGTTGGCAAGACCAATGACAAATTCCACCCCTCACTCCTCCTTTGGGTCTGTTTCTCTAAAACATGGCCTCATAGGATGTGTGATGAGAACTATGTACGAACCTAAAATGACTTAGAAACCCTCGGACGGAGAAAATATAATGGTCTATGTCGAAAATTCATATAGGTTTCAAATTTTGAGTAATTAGTCTTTAAATTTAACGTATAATAGTACTATCAATTTATTATTTTTCGTGGACTTCACCTCACGCTATTTTGCGTAAATCTGCCAATGGGGTGGAATGCACATTAATTGACTAAGGGCATCTCTAGTGCACTACCTAAAATCACTACCTAAAGTGCCCTCACTAGTTAGCTAAGAAAAATCTCAAAAAATGGTCTCTAGTGCACAAAAGTTGGCTCCCTAAAATCCTAGGTGGCACCCCTCACTACCTAAAGTGCCCTAAGTGACTACCTAAATTTGGGGAGGGACTTAAGGAGAGAGAAAGAGGAGAGAGATAGAGAGAAAGAGGAGAGAGAAAGTTGATGGCATTTATAACATCAAATATGCCATTATTTTTTTGGTTATAGAGGCCCACTTAAATGGTCTCACATACACTTTAGGTAGCATTTTTAGGGAGCCCCATTAAAGTGAATTTCTTTTTAGCTAGCTAACTAAGTTCTTAGCAAACAAAATAGGGTCCTACATGTGCTTAGGTGTACACTTTAGAGAGCATTTTTTAGGTAGTGCACTAGAGATGGCCTAAGTATCAGTTTACCCCCTCCGTTCCAAATTGCTCATAACCTTTGGGAATTCCAACTTTAAGGAGACATGCAATAACTACACCAATAAATGAATTCACATTAAACAGATTCATTAATTTCCAACAATGCCCTTATATTTCAACTTCTGAATGAAATAATTGTTGTTGGTAAATGGGTTATTTTGGATGATTGAATAAATTTTGTTTTGACTTTTCAAAGAGAACTAACAATTTGGAACATCAAAAAATAGTACAAGTGACAAGCAATTTGGAACGAAGGAAGTTCTATTTTTTGTGGACCTCACGCTATTTTGCATAAATCTGTCAATGGGGTGGAGTGCACATTAATTGACTAATTCCACCACTCACTCCACCTTTCGGGGTCACTACTCTAAGATTTTGCCCCAGTAGGACGTGCAATGAGAACTACCATATTACCTAAAATGGCCAGACACCCTCATAAAAGATTTGGGCCCGGTATGATGTGCAATGAGAACTACCATATTACATACTTGATGGTCTACTTCGAAAATTCTATTGTTTTCATATTATTTGAAGACTGAAGCTATTTCAACTCTTTCTAGTGTCAATTTTATCCACTCTTAAAATTTTAGACCATATAATCTAATACCTCAAATCCTATTTTCTCCATGCTAACCCCTAGGGGTGAGCAAGAACCCGTTCAACCCGACCAACCCGCCCGACCCGACCCGACCCGCATGAATTCGGTCGGTTTGAAACCAAGTAATCGGTCGGTTACGGGTTGAGATTTCTCAAAAAATCGGTTTTCGGGTCGGGTGACGGGTTCAAACTTCACAAAACCGATTAACCCGACCCGACCCGACTGTGATATCTTTATAAAATATTTTGCTTTATTAATGGTGCTGTCGATGTACCCATCTTTCCAAGACCTGTCCATTTCAAAGTTAAGTTTCCAATACAAAAACAATTACCTATAGCGTAAAACAATTGCACAGGGTGCAATAAAGGTCAGACTCTATCTCTGACTCTATCTCTTCCCTATGTGCAATAAAGACCGGTGTACTCATTACACTTCTACTCTATCTATTCCCCATGTGCTGTACCAACCACCCACTCCTATTACTTTCCACTCTCCTTTCACTTTGACCGAATACATTACCCCTCCCTCCCTCTCTCTCTCTCTCTCTCTCCCCTCTCTGATAAACTTCTCAAAGTGCAAGAGTAGTGGTGCTCTCTCCCTCCCTCCCTCCCTCCCCTCTCTGATAAACTTCTCAAAGTGCAAGAGTAGTGGTGCTCTCTCTCTCTCTCTCTCTCTCTCTCTAAATCCTCTGAACACCAACAAAGATCAGACGGGCTCAAGACCAGCAAGCCAGAACCGCGCATAATATTTTTTTTCCTTCTCCCTAATCTCCTTCTCAAGGCTTCCCATATGAAGGCTGCTTGTCCTCCTCCTCGTTCTCTATTCATAACCTACCCAAAATCTCGAGATATGTATATTTTTTATGAGATTTACATTTTTTTTAATGTTTTGGTAGAGACCCGACCGACCCGACCCGACAAAACCGTAGAGGTTGTTCGGGCGGTTTTTCCATGCCCATCGGTCGGATTCGGGTCCAGAAATTTTCAACCCGCCCAGTTCGGGTCGGGTGTCGGGTCGGCATCAAACCCGACCCGAACCGACCCGTGCTCACCCCTACTAACCCCATTAGTTACCAAGACCTAGTTGCCACACCCGCTATTTCACCAGTATGCTCAACTGTTTATCTGCCCAGGGAAAAAGGAATTAATATATGAATACTTCACTTCCGTACGTAGTCTTGGTTGTGTTGCAAATAAATGCTTCATAATTGTTTTTCATGCATGTAGCTTCTTCAGAGAGAATGATCTATTGGAATTAATGCCCCTTGATATCGCCAGAGAAACTATGAAGTTTCTTGGAAACATAAATTGTAACACATTTATGCTACTTATATCGTTCTACTTGAACATAAATTGTAACACATTTACTTCATTAAATTAGGTGGACACTTTTAAGAGGAGGAGAGCGTTAGATTTGACACAAGGAGTCTGTTTATGTTTATAATATCTGTCCTTGGCCTTGTGGGCGTGGTCGTCGTTGACCTGATTAAATCATGCTTCCAATCGGTGATGTTCTACTTCATTTATCACCCTGTCGATGTGGGTGATTTACGCGTAGTGGACCAAAAACAGGTAATGTACTTTTTTATTGGTGATATAGTATATATTGATTGGGATTAACTGGTTAAATATGTGACCTATAAACGGTGGGTGATGATTTGTGGATGAGTGTAGAGAGAAATTTTGATTGAAACCAGTTTGGATTCATGTTGTCCAATTATTTACTCATATAATCTTCCTAACTATTTCTACGTTTCGTTTTGTTGTTTGTTTCCGGTCTTTTCCGCCATCTTTTTCGACAAAAGTCTTCGGGATCCGGTAAGAGAATTGGCATAGTTAAAACAGAAGACTCCAGCAAACAGTCCACAACTCTTACCAGCAAGCTAACCAACCCCTCAAGTGGAGTTTCATCATATGGAATTCCCGTCCTAGATGATAACCTCTCAAGGGTATCGTTATAGCTCAAAGACATTGCTAAAGGACTTCAACAAATCAATGACAATCGACTGAATATCAATCTTCTATACGACGAGGTGATGAAGGTGCATTACTTTGATGAACTGATGTTGCTAAGGAGATTCGATAGTCAAAATATATAGAGAGCACTGGAAACGCATTATTAGCGTTCTTAGTGAAGACTGAAAAGTTAATACAAGACCCATTAGAATATAGAAGCATCTTGTACTATCTTCCATTGTTATGTGAATGGAAACGGGAATGTTTACCTTGATGTGCGCGCCCTAAAGATGACAACGAAACTTATCAAAAAAAAGGAAGATGATGACGAGGGTCATGGATATTGATGTACTATATTCTATTACTTGCTGTTACACGTCCGGATCTTAAATATTGAATGGGATTCATTGGAATGTAGATGCATGCATCTTGTACTATCTTGGATTGTTACATGAACGGAAATGAAAATGGAAATCGGAATTTTTACCTTGATGGGATATTTTAATTTGGAGCACCTTGATGCATAAGAGAATAAGGCCACTAGCACTTGTGCTAGCAGACCACTTGCCCCTTTCATACTTAAGCTCTTCATATTCATTCAAATCATTCTTTATGGGTTCTTTCTCAAATATTTCACAATGGTAATTTGAAACGTGGGGATGTTAATTAGACATCTTGTAATATCCTTAAAATTCCATTCTATAGAGTTTGAATACTAATACAACAAAAACTACCCATGGCGAGGAAATTCAAATTTCCTTGCCAAATGAGTCATTATGGCAAGGAAATTGATTTCGTCGGCAAAGGGTATTCTATGCCGACGAGATTATTTTTCCTCACCAAAAAGCTAAGGTTTGACGAGGAAGTATTTTCTTGCTAAAGGGCACCCATTTGGCGATGAAATTGTCCTTCCTCACCAAAAGCTAAGATTGGGGACGAAATTATATTTCTTCGTCAAAAAGCTAAGATTTGGTATGGAAATAAATATTTCCTTACTTAAGGGCACCCATTTGGTGACGAAATTGTCTTTCCTCGCCCAAAAGCTAAGATTGGTGACAAAATTATCTTTCCTCATTAAAAAGCTAAGATTTAGCAAGGAATTTAATTACTAGCTTTTTCGCATATTAATCAATATGGGTTTCCAAGACAATATTCCAAGATAATCATTGGGTTTCCTCTAATTAATATAAAAAAATAATAAATTGTCACAAATGTTAAATTATAATAAAATATTAAATTAGAAAGGTATAAAGATTTATAAAAGGGTTATAGAAAATTATTAAATTATAAAAAAAATTCAGTAAAAGTAAATAACATTAAAAGATTTAATAAACAAGTGTTTTGGGCTGTCCTATTGGGTGTTTTAATTTCTTCAACTTTGGTTAGAGTCTCTTCCCCTCTCCCCCTAATTGATGTACCCTTTGTCAAGTTTCTTCAATAAAACTTGTTCCCGATAAAAAAAAGATTTAAGAAACAAGTTTAAAGAAACGCTACAAAATGACTATAAGTAGACAAAAAGATTTTTAAAAAAAAATTATAGAGGTGAAAAGAACTACAAAAGGTTTTTATATTAAAAGTTGTAGAGCTTTGCATTAAAAAGAAAGTTGGTGTGGTGGACGGGTCTTGTCTTGTTATGGAGGAGGTCACCGGATCGAGTTCTGGTGGAAGCGGAGAAGTTGGGAATTGAATTCACGTTTTTTTAGTATCAGGAGTTTTACGGAGGAAAAATTCCTCGCCAATTGTTGAGAATATTCCTCTCCAAACTGTTCAGAATAGGCGAGGAAAAATGTCCTCGCCAATTGGCTAGAATGGGTGAAAAAATATATTTTTCCTCGCTAGAATACCTTTTGGGACGGCCTATTGGTGAGGAACACTGGTGAGAAAATATTTACTTGCCAATTCTTTTAGCACGGAAATTAGGTGCTTTGGCGAGGAAACTAAATCCTCGCTATAGCCCCTTTTTTGGTGTAGTGTTATGAGTACATGCTGTCTTTTAAATAATACCCAAAAAGACCCTTTCTCCATATTTTGACCCTTTGTATTTCCTATAATATATTAACCAATTTGGGAAATTTTAAAGTCCTGAAAAATATCCCAAAATCCTCCCAAAATTTTTTTTTACTTCGCTCGTATACGAACTATCTTTGGTTGTTAAAAAACATTTCCCATTCTCTCACATAACAATTATCTCGGGCGGTTACTGCAGCACATAATTAAATTCTTGTCCTGTAATTGTTAGTATTTATGGGTCGGTTCAACCGGATCCAATACACATGGATCATCCACATGGGTCAAGTGATTGGGTTAGTTAGAAGGATGATAAGAGATGGACTCTTATCTTTATCTATTAGGAGAGTTTAAAGCGAGTTTAAACTCTAGGACTTAATTTGTCTACAAATATAGTCCTGCAGATACATGAGACATACACAAGAAATTAACCAGAGTTCTAGTTCTCTCCTTCTCCCCAAAAATATTCTCGTATCTATATCGGGTTTCCATCTACGACCCTAGGATTTGCGGTGTGGATAGTAAGAGCAGGCTCTGGTAGTCTTCTCTACACAACGAGGATAGAAGACGGTGTTCAGGTTCTTATTTGTGGTTACGGATTGTGTTTGTAGAGCGGGTCTCGGTTCGTCGATCTCCGAAAGCTCAAATATTCCGTTGCACTTCATTATGTAATTCTTGTATGATTTACACGCTTTCAATAAGATTTAACATTGGTATCAGAGCCATTAAGGCTCACTCTCACATATAATCGCCTATGTCTTCGTTTTCAGTATACGCGAATCATTTTATATTCTGCTTTAATGAGAAAACGGATGCAATAGTTATTTTTTTTTTACAAAAAAAACAGATTCGGTCTTGCTTTTTGGCTCTGTGACTATTTAAGTGAACATTTTTTTACCAATATAATTTTAAATTTATGAAAGAGCCATTGAGATCAATGTTTTGAGACCAATTGCGATATGCAAAATTGAGTTTGGAAGGGTCTCCAAACAAATATATGATCTTGAGGTGATTTGCTCCCTAATTTTTTGGGCATAGAGGGAAACCAATTCCAATAGAAAAATTCTTTCCCATGGAATAAGGACTAATAAAGAAGCAGAAAAATGATTTTCTTGCTCTCTCTCTCTCTCTCTCTCATCCTCATCCTCATCCTTGATTCGTCCACAACTCTAAATCTTACAAGCTGACTCTTGTGTTACAAAGCATAATCCAAATTCTCATCACATGAGGCTCTCTTTCTTCTTCTATTTTGCAGCTAAATCTTGCATTGGGTACAATGGTTTAATCATGGCATCGTGACAAGAAATGAAGCTCGATCTGAAAATGGTACGTCTCTGTCGATTTTGATCGAGGGAAAAAAATAGATAAACAGTTTTGGCGCTAGAAGGAATGCAACATTACTAAATAGGAAGTAATGGTTGGATCAAATGCAGAATGAAATTTTTTTGGCTAGATCAACTTATCTCTTTATTCAGAGTTGTATTTGTAATAGTTTTACTTTTTATAATGCTTCGGAACGATATTGTTGGATTTTCTTAGCATTTGATTTCAAATATCCAATTGATGTCATGGACATAGTACTGCTCATATGTTGTTGTCAAAAACCTACGATATGGATATGTTTTCTACATATTGTCCCCTTCGAAAAATTATACATATCCTACTCTGTATCTTTTTTGCATAGATATTCTACAATACAATGGTATATCCTATGATACATACACATGCGCGCACACATGCACACGCACAATCAAAAACAAATACACGTATCCCAATTCGATACGTGTCCTATGACTAATTATCTATTGTCTTCAACATTATTTGAAGTCTCAGTTCTTTTGGATCTTCTTGCAGAGTGAATCGTTGTTCTGATTGGAAGGGACATTAAGCAGAATGTTTACCATGGGTACAATTTGTCAACTTCAAATTAAGAGAATTAGAGTTGGAGATGTAGTGAAGGTATGCTGAGTTTTCTTGTCTTTAGTGAAAATAAGGAGTTATTTTATTGTCACTTTCTTTTTTAGTATTTTCCTTTTCCACTTTCAAATGGGCAAAAAATTCATACCTAATGCTGTTTCGTCATGCTTTAAGCAAGAAACAACCCCTCCCCCCCAGCGTTCCAATACTAATTTTATGACAATAGTACCATACTTAGAAGAAAACTAAGGTAACTGCTTCTTAATCCAACTCTATTTCAGCCTATATTTGGCCAATAGGAACTTCAGTTTGAAGTAAATGAAAAATTTGAGTAATAAGAATCACACTGATTTGGGATGAGATGGGACAAAGATCGAAATGGCAGTAAAGACAAGCAGTTACATTTTAGAGTAAATCACCTAGACACCCCTTATACTAGAGCTCTTTTACCCAGACACCCCCTGAACTAAATTAACCTACGACAACACCCCCTTTATTATCGAAAAGGAGGTGTCTGTCCTAACTCCGTTAAAAAAGACTATAGAAAGACATTTATGCCCCTTATATCAATTCCCTCCTACACTTCGAATACTCTTCAGTGCTTCATCAATCTCCATTCTCTCTCTACACTTATATACCCATGAATTGGAGTAAAACATTTTATTTTGTAAATTGGAGTAAAATCATTTATCAATTTTGCATAAAATTGTTTTGCTTTCTATGCCTATATATATATATATATATATATATATATATATATATATATATATACCTGTAAGTATTCTGGTTCTTTTCCGTAGATACGATCCTTGATTATTTGGTATCAGAGCCATTTATGGCTTGCTAGATCAGTAGTTAATTCATATATGGGTAGGATGAATAGGTGTAGATAGTTCGCTACTAATTTTTATATCTCTTTGGTTATTATGATTAATAAGTCTCTCTGATGGATCTGAGGTATATGTTCCTCACCCAAGTCGCGTTGAGGTTTTGGATTGCAATCTTTCAAGAAGATCCTTTTTATTCGGAATTGGATATCTTATCCATTTTAAAACATCATTCAAAGGTTTATAATTAATAACAAGACGAGGAACCCCTCGCTCCTTTTCAGCATTTTTGTTGACATAAAAAGCAGTACAGCTCCAAGGAGAATAACTTTTTCTGATCAATTGTTTATCAAGGAGAGTTTGAATCTCCTTCCTACAAAGCTCCAAATAATCAGACTTCATCTGGCTAGGTCGAGCTTTGGTTGGGATAAACTTTTCATTAAAATCCTGATTATAAGGAAGGGAAACAATATGACGTTTCCTTTCCCAAAAAGCATTAGGCAGATCACTGCAAACTTCTTTAAGAAAATGATTTTCAATCTCTTTGATTTTCTCTTGCAAGTATGGAGATTGAATTTTCTGGTTGATATCCATGATCTGGATTTCTTTCTGAAGAAAGTTTAATTGTTTTTCCTTGTTCTGAAGAAAACCTTGTAATTCCTGAATAATCCTGGTTTCAGGATCAGTTACAAAAGGATATGTAATATCATGATCTTGAATACGAGTATAAATACCGATCTGATCAATCTTGATAATTGGCATAATCATATTTAAAAAAGGTGTTCCCAATATCACCTGTTGTTGAAGGTTCTTAACAAGCAAAAACATTGTTGGCAAGCAAGTACCATCATTACAGATTAAGACATCAGATAATTTATACTGAATGTGCATCCTACTACCACCTGCAGCAGTTAAAGACTGAACAGTTTTCTCGAAATACTGAGTAGGAACTAATCCTTCCTGAATACAGTTCATATCAGCACCACTATCCACTAGTGCTACAATATTCTGAATTGTATATTCTTGACTAATAACTAGATTAATCTGAATATACCACTTCTGATGGGTAACCTTACTGATACTATTCAAGTAGGTTGGTACTTCAGGTTTCTGAATCTTTTCTGGTGGTTTCAGATTAAGCTGTTCAAGACAAGAAAGTCTTTGATATACTGAAACTATACTACCTTGCTGCTCTAGCTGAGAAGTCTTTAATAATCTCAACTCAGATTTGAGTTCATTGACTTCTTTTTGGAGATCCTGAAGAGTAGCTGGCTTAGAGCTTTTGGCTTCCAAACGGCTAAATACTTCATTAATACTATAATACTTGGTATTATTAGGGGGTTTTTCTGAAGATTCTGCCTCTGATATAGTAGAGTTTAGTGATAACTCTATAATCTTCCTACGGATTTCTGGATCCTGAACCTTATCTACAAGGTCAAGAACATCCTGCTGAGACTTAGACAAAACATTAATACTAAGTCCATTAAGATTAGCAAAAACTTTTAAAGGATCCTGATGAGAAGAACAACACTTACCTGTGCATTCTTCTAAAGGAGAATTTTCAGATTCTGAAGAGGTGGAATAATCCAACTCGTTAATCTCCTCACTAGACTCCTGCTCCGACTCCTCCTCACTGGTATTGAGAAGCAATTTACTGAGTTGAAAGCGCAAACCTTCGTCTATCTGAAGCTCATTAAGCTTCTTCTTAGTTAAGCATCTATTGGCATAATGGCCAATTTTGCCACATTTGTAGCAACGAGCTTCTGATTTTGATTTCCTTTTCCTTGGAACATAATGCTCCTTACCCTTGCCTTTGGGTTTTTGGGGTTTAGAATCCCCCTTTTTCTGCCGCTTTCTTCTATACTTCTTCCTATAAGGTTTTGGGGATTTGGATACAGATTTCCTATGATGTTTTTGAGGATAATTGGTAGGGATATCATAGGCAAATTGTTGACAAAATTCACCAATCTCTCTCTTTCCCGTAAGATTCTGCTTTTTAAGCTGATATTGCAGCTTCATGTCATTACAGATAGACAAGCCTACTTGGACACAAACACTGATAAGGTGTCCATAAGTACAGCCAGTCCACTGAATAATATTACCAACACTAAGGTCCATAAGTTTCTGACGAACCTTTTGGGCAAATAAAGGGGGTAGGCCATCAATAAATTTGGCCTTCCAGTGTTCTGAGTTCGCATCCTTGCGCTGCATAACCTTAGTAATAAAAACATCCTTATACCATCTAAAATGGGTTAAAGAAGGACATCTGAGATTCTGTAATAATTCTCTATTACGCTCTTGGCGTTGGTCTACTGCTCCTATAAAATGGAGAATAATAGCCTGAATTAAAGAATACACAGCATCAGGAACATTTGTGGTTCTTTGCTGTGGTACGGCTTGTCCAGTGGCATGGTCAACAGCCATGTCAGTAGCGACTTCCTGCTTAACTGCCCCAAGAATTTCTGTTTGCTGGCCTAACGAAAGATAATTATCCCACCAGCCTTTAAGACTACCGGTAAAACCATTAATCATAAAAATGGCAATATCTTTATCATTATTGCCTGCAGCTTTGCAAACACTTGAATACATGAGCATTTTTTGAATAATTTCATAAATCTGGTATTCAGATAAACCATCAATATTCCAATCATAAATGGTTCTGGCACTATAAGCTACTTGGTTTTGAAAATAATTTTCTTCCCAAAGAAGATCTTGTGGTGTGGGTCTTTTATAGTAAGTCCTATGGATATTTTCATTGTCATTATAGACTAATTTATTAATATCCATACTTTTCATATTCTGAAAAGAATCCTGAATAGTCTGAATCTGATGTGAAGAGATTAATTCATCATCAGAATTGCTGGTGTCACCTATATCCTGACAACTAAGGGTACTGATATGCAACTTATCATCCATACGATTAATAAGCTGGTCAATAAACTCTGAGTTCTCCTTCTGGTTAGAGAACTTAAAGTTTTCTATGGGAATAGGCGGTTTAATATCAGGTTTTGTGTTATTCCCTTCAAAAGCCTGAGCTAAGGAAGAAGAAGGAACAGAAACCAAAACTTTCTGATTATCAATAATGACCTGGACATCATGCTCAATACGGTTCAATTGCTGACCAATAGTTTGCAAACTCATATTAGTAAAATTGTTCTGTTTAAGAATGGTTTCCTCTTTTGGAAATGTTTTGGTTAAATCCACATAAGGAGAAGCTTCCAGAGTATGCTTACTATTTTCCATTTTGATAGGTTCTGGAGGTGGATGAACAGATTTAACAATTGTACCATCAACCTTACTCCAGATCTTTTGAAAATCATGTATTACTGCAATATGGTACTGATTTTGGTACCAATTTAAAAACCATTTTTTAAAAGGTACAATAGTCTGACGATGTTCTAAATCTTGATAAAAATGGGTTTTAATAAAATCTCTTTCAGATTCATCAAATTTAGGAAAATACCAATTTCTAAATTCCATATTTTCTGCAGACATAAAATCTTTACTGATAAGTAAACGGATTGGAGAATTAGGCGTATAATCCATGAAACTATATATGAAAAGCCATTTCAGATGCTGTTGGTGAGTCATTCTTTTTACTCACCCCACTACTGCTGTAAATTCCATGAGGAATTTGTTGTTCTGATATTCGGAGTCCTTCTATATGAGTCTCCATCGGTTCTGTTGGAACTTCTGTCGAAGTCTGCTCTTGTATTTCTGATACAGAGTGTCTGGACGCAGTTGGATGTGAAACTCTGTAAGGTGGGAAGCTATTTCTGGAGGAAACGCTTCTAGGTAAAGAGATTCGGCTAACTATATCAGGGGTAAATCTGATTTCTATATCCCCTTCAGTGGTTTGGGTAATTTGATCCACCTGACTACTGATGATTGGTTGAGGTTGGACTGCCTGTGGAATAGTCCAGGAAGTTGGGAAAATTACTTCATCCCAATCAATCAATCTTGGTACTGCTACGTTTGTGGTTAAGAGGTTACTCTCAACAACTACAGTCTTTCCTGGATCACTACGCAAGATGGCATTAGGACACATAGTATTAATAACTTTGTAATGAATACGGTATATTACTGCAACAGTTTCTGATCCGGGCAAGAAATTATATCCCTGGGTTTGGATATGTAAAGTTACCGCCTCAAATAAATTCCTATCTGTCAAAGATAGAGCAAGATTAGGATAAACATTGAAATAAACTGGTCCATGACATAAGCTAGTCTGAACAATCCCCATAAGAGAGGATTTCCAATCATTACATCTAGCATCACGTAGATCAGCCTGAATACTGGAATTTAATCCTGGTAAAGTCAAAGGTTTGAAAGCAATTTGGATCAAACCAATATGCATATATTTATATCTATGCAAATACCGCTGAATATCTTTTAAACCCAATAGTTTGATTGTCTTGTCATTGGTGTCAAGACAAATGGTTTGTTCAGAAGTTTTAACAGCATTTTTACTGATATAATCAAAGAGACCCAATTTATAAATTCTTCTGGGTTCTACTTCTGGTATGGTCCACTGATTAAGTTGTTGAGCCTGTGAGTACTCAACAATTTCTTCATTTTTTACTGATACAGAAGATCTATCTAAAGATAGTGTATTCATTATGAAAGCGTTAATTCACATATGGAGAAGGATAAAACGGATAGTTTCAACAACTAAGTAATATATCATCGTTGTTTATTATGTTTAAATCAGTCTTCTTTAATGGATCTCAGATATACCCATCTGTCAACGGTTTACGAGTCAAGGCCAACAATACCCTTCCCGGGTCCTAAAGGCACACAAAACCTCAACGCGACTTGGGTGAGGAACATATACCTCAGATCTATCAGAGAGACTTATTAATCATAATAACCAAAGAGATATAAAAATTAGTAGCGAACTATCTACACCTATTCATCCTACCCATATATGAATTAACTACTGATCTAGCAAGCCATAAATGGCTCTGATACCAAATAATCAAGGATCGTATCTACGGAAAAGAACCAGAATACTTACTCGACCCTAATCTGTATTTTGTTTATTCAGAGTATGGAGCCTCCTGATAGAGGTAGAGGACGTGGCCGTCATCGTGGTGGACGGAAAACAGGATCTCAGCAGTATGGAAGAGGAAGAGGTTCTCTTTCCTTAACAGAATTTCCATTACTGGGAGCACCTTCCAGTCAGCAGAAACAAAAATCGGCAAAAGAGGCCTTTGAACAAGGTCCGCAGTATGTTAAAAAGACTATAACAGAACCTGTAATCCCACTCTCTGTAGGGGATCTAAATCTGCAACCACAGGATCCGTGGAGCCTGAAAGAAAGGTATCTGCAAAATCAGCAATTTCCAGTTCAGGAAGGAAAACTTCGTTATATTTACGAAGCTATTCTTACTGAAACTTCATCAGTACAACTTACTCATCATTACCTCGAAGAAGGTAACAGCAGAACCCCGATTACTTACTCTAAAATGTATATTGTTAGAGTAATTCATCCACAAGAATGGGGATTATCAACTTTTGCAACCAGAACCCTGAAACTGAATGAGCAGAAATATAACTATTGGGATTATGCCCATGCCTGGACATATGCCCTTTATTATCAGAATCCGGTAAGAACCCATTCATGGTTCTTTATTATTAATCCAGAGATTATTCAAAAAGAAGTTGGTTTCCCAACATGGTTTCTCCATTGGTGGGAATATCATTCTCCAGAAATTGAAACCTTTCCAGAATCAATTCAGAATCAGTTCCCTATTTGGTACAAATACCATCCAAAATTAAAGGGAATGACAGCAGTAAAACCTCCAGTTGGTCAAGATCTTTTATGGTTTTGCACTGAATTCAGGATTACCTGGATTTGGCAATGGAGTTATGAAATATCCGAAGATCATCTGAATATACCAGAAATACAAAGAAATTTGTTTGTAAAATGGTGGTCTCGCTTTGAGACTGATAAATGCCTGTTATTTATCAAAGAAACCATTGAGCAGTACAAGGCTGATTATGTTGATCAGGCCTCAAGCAGTAACCCGTCTCAGGGTCCAGTAAATTTTGTTCAACAAATCAAAATGATGATCAGTAGTGAAAATCCGAAATTATCGGAGCATGAGCAAGACATCAAGCTCATGGAAATTATCAAAGATCAGTACTTAGCAGTACAGGGAATCAGTACATCCCAAACAGACACTTTGAGTGACACATCCATGTCCTCACAACAAGATTATGGTCAGTTCACCTGCCTTGGTGGTGAATCACAAGATCCAAATGAAACAGAAGAGATGAAGTTCGATGAAGCTGATCTTTGGGATTCACTTATTGAATTAAAGCAGCAAAGGGCCAAGGGAAAGAAAAAGTTCCAGTAAAATCGTCACCCATGACAATACCAGCAGTAACCGTCGGCACAAAACGACACCAGCAGTAACTGTCGGCACAAAACGACAAAAGCAGAAATAATGTCATCCATGACATCATCTACAGTATTTGATATTTTTATCTACAGTAACTGCTACAGTAGGTCGTAGCGTCTATATAAAGCAGTATTCTGCCATCTGTTAGGCAGGCTTTTCAGTACTCCCTCTCTCTCTCCTCTCTCTCCTTCCCCATATCTCTCTCAACCCTTCATCCATTGTAAATTACCTCCATCCTCTAATATCAATAAAATCAGTACTCATCTTACCTGTAAGTATTCTGGTTCTTTTCCGTAGATACGATCCTTGATTATTTGGTATCAGAGCCATTTATGGTTTGCTAGATCAGTAGTTAATTCATATATGGGTAGGATGAATAGGTGTAGATAGTTCGCTACTAATTTTTATATCTCTTTGGTTATTATGATTAATAAGTCTCTCTGATGGATCTGAGGTATATGTTCCTCACCCAAGTCGCGTTGAGGTTTTGTGTGCCTTTAGGACCCGGGAAGGGTATTGTTGGCCTTGACTCGTAAACCGTTGACAGATGGGTATATCTGAGATCCATTAAAGAAGACTGATTTAAACATAATAAACAACGATGATATATTACTTAGTTGTTGAAACTATCCGTTTTATCCTTCTCCATATGTGAATTAACGCTTTCATAATGAATACACTATCTTTAGATAGATCTTCTGTATCAGTAAAAAATGAAGAAATTGTTGAGTACTCACAGGCTCAACAACTTAATCAGTGGACCATACCAGAAGTAGAACCCAGAAGAATTTATAAATTGGGTCTCTTTGATTATATCAGTAAAAATGCTGTTAAAACTTCTGAACAAACCATTTGTCTTGACACCAATGACACGACAATCAAACTATTGGGTTTAAAAGATATTCAGCGGTATTTGCATAGATATAAATATATGCATATTGGTTTGATCCAAATTGCTTTCAAACCTTTGACTTTACCAGGATTAAATTCCAGTATTCAGGCTGATCTACGTGATGCTAGATGTAATGATTGGAAATCCTCTCTTATGGGGATTGTTCAGACTAGCTTATGTCATGGACCAGTTTATTTCAATGTTTATCCTAATCTTGCTCTATCTTTGACAGATAGGAATTTATTTGAGGCGGTAACTTTACATATCCAAACCCAGGGATATAATTTCTTGCCCGGATCAGAAACTGTTGCAGTAATATACCGTATTCATTACAAAGTTATTAATACTATGTGTCCTAATGCCATCTTGCGTAGTGATCCAGGAAAGACTATAGTTGTTGAGAGTAACCTCTTAACCACAAACGTAGCAGTACCAAGATTGATTGATTGGGATGAAGTAATTTTCCCAACTTCCTGGACTATTCCACAGGCAGTCCAACCTCAACCAATCATCAGTAGTCAGGTGGATCAAATTACCCAAACCACTGAAGGGGATATAGAAATCAGATTTACCCCTGATATAGTTAGCCGAATCTCTTTACCTAGAAGCGTTTCCTCCAGAAATAGCTTCCCACCTTACAGAGTTTCACATCCAACTGCGTCCAGACACTCTGTATCAGAAATACAAGAGTAGACTTCGACAGAAGTTCCAACAGAACCGATGGAGACTCATATAGAAGGACTCCGAATATCAGAACAACAAATTCCTCATGGAATTTACAGCAGTAGTGGGGTGAGTAAAAAGAATGACTCACCAACAGCATCTGAAATGGCTTTTCATATATAGTTTCATGGATTATACGCCTAATTCTCCAATCCGTTTACTTATCAGTAAAGATTTTATGTCTGCAGAAAATATGGAATTTAGAAATTGGTATTTTTCTAAATTTGATGAATCTGAAAGAGATTTTATTAAAACCCATTTTTATCAAGATTTAGAACATCGTCAGACTATTGTACCTTTTAAAAAATGGTTTTTAAATTGGTACCAAAATCAGTACCATATTGCAGTAATACATGATTTTCAAAAGATCTGGAGTAAGGTTGATGGTACAATTGTTAAATCTGTTCATCCACCTCCAGAACCTATCAAAATGGAAAATAGTAAGCATACTCTGGAAGCTTCTCCTTATGTGGATTTAACCAAAACATTTCCAAAAGAGGAAACCATTCTTAAACAGAACAATTTTACTAATATGAGTTTGCAAACTATTGGTCAGCAATTGAACCGTATTGAGCATGATGTCCAGGTCATTATTGATAATCAGAAAGTTTTGGTTTCTGTTCCTTCTTCTTCCTTAGCTCAGGCTTTTGAAGGGAATAACACAAAACCTGATATTAAACCGCCTATTCCCATAGAAAACTTTAAGTTCTCTAACCAGAAGGAGAACTCAGAGTTTATTGACCAGCTTATTAATCGTATGGATGATAAGTTGCATATCAGTACCCTTAGTTGTCAGGATATAGGTGACACCAGCAATTCTGATGATGAATTAATCTCTTCACATCAGATTCAGACTATTCAGGATTCTTTTCAGAATATGAAAAGTATGGATATTAATAAATTAGTCTATAATGACAATGAAAATATCCATAGGACTTACTATAAAAGACCCACACCACAAGATCTTCTTTGGGAAGAAAATTATTTTCAAAACCAAGTAGCTTATAGTGCCAGAACCATTTATGATTGGAATATTGATGGTTTATCTGAATACCAGATTTATGAAATTATTCAAAAAATGCTCATGTATTCAAGTGTTTGCAAAGCTGCAGGCAATAATGATAAAGATATTGCCATTTTTATGATTAATGGTTTTACCGGTAGTCTTAAAGGCTGGTGGGATAATTATCTTTCGTTAGGCCAGCAAACAGAAATTCTTGGGGCAGTTAAGCAGGAAGTCGCTACTGACATGGCTGTTGACCATGCCACTGGACAAGCCGTACCACAGCAAAGAACCACAAATGTTCCTGATGCTGTGTATTCTTTAATTCAGGCTATTATTCTCCATTTTATAGGAGCAGTAGACCAACGCCAAGAGCGTAATAGAGAATTATTACAGAATCTCAGATGTCCTTCTTTAACCCATTTTAGATGGTATAAGGATGTTTTTATTACTAAGGTTATGCAGCGCAAGGATGCGAACTCAGAACACTGGAAGGCCAAATTTATTGATGGCCTACCCCCTTTATTTGCCCAAAAGGTTCGTCAGAAACTTATGGACCTTAGTGTTGGTAATATTATTCAGTGGACTGGCTGTACTTATGGACACCTTATCAGTGTTTGTGTCCAAGTAGGCTTGTCTATCTGTAATGACATGAAGCTGCAATATCAGCTTAAAAAGCAGAATCTTACGGGAAAGAGAGAGATTGGTGAATTTTGTCAACAATTTGCCTATGATATCCCTACCAATTATCCTCAAAAACATCATAGGAAATCTGTATCCAAATCCCCAAAACCTTATAGGAAGAAGTATAGAAGAAAGCGGCAGAAAAAGGGGGATTCTAAACCCCAAAAACCCAAAGGCAAGGGTAAGGAGCATTATGTTCCAAGGAAAAGGAAATCAAAATCAGAAGCTCGTTGCTACAAATGTGGCAAAATTGGCCATTATGCCAATAGATGCTTAACTAAGAAGAAGCTTAATGAGCTTCAGATAGACGAAGGTTTGCGCTTTCAACTCAGTAAATTGCTTCTCAATACCAGTGAGGAGGAGTCGGAGCAGGAGTCTAGTGAGGAGATTAACGAGTTGGATTATTCCACCTCTTCAGAATCTGAAAATTCTCCTTTAGAAGAATGCACAGGTAAGTGTTGTTCTTCTCATCAGGATCCTTTAAAAGTTTTTGCTAATCTTAATGGACTTAGTATTAATGTTTTGTCTAAGTCTCAGCAGGATGTTCTTGACCTTGTAGATAAGGTTCAGGATCCAGAAATCCGTAGGAAGATTATAGAGTTATCACTAAACTCTACTATATCAGAGGCAGAATCTTCAGAAAAACCCCCTAATAATACCAAGTATTATAGTATTAATGAAGTATTTAGCCGTTTGGAAGCCAAAAGCTCTAAGCCAGCTACTCTTCAGGATCTCCAAAAAGAAGTCAATGAACTCAAATCTGAGTTGAGATTATTAAAGACTTCTCAGCTAGAGCAGCAAGGTAGTATAGTTTCAGTATATCAAAGACTTTCTTGTCTTGAACAGCTTAATCTGAAACCACCAGAAAAGATTCAGAAACCTGAAGTACCAACCTACTTGAATAGTATCAGTAAGGTTACCCATCCTCTGAATAAACAAAATACAGATTAGGGTCGAGAAAGAACTTCCAAAGCTCGATTCAACCTTATAAATGTAACTTTCATGCAATGGCATATATATTGATCGTCCGGATGGCCATTATCCTGGAGCTTTTTGATGTTCTTTTTTAGAGAATAAATCCAATAACGAAGGTCATCCCAAGTATAGGGTCGACATACGGATTGGACCCAAATACGATGCAGTTCTGATTTAATAGCTTCTCGCTGTGCATCATCCATGCTGCAAAAATTCTCTAGTTAAGAAATCTGGTAAGGAATTCTGTTCTCCTTTAATATATTCAATATTAAAATCAAAAGCAGAAAGTTCTGATTGCCATCTAGCAAATATCTGTTTTGAAACAAGATTTTTAACATCTTTTGCTAATATAAACTTAGCAGAACTACAGTCAATGCGAAGAAGGAATGTTTGATTTAATAAATCATCCTGAAATTTCGAAACACATTTTACAATAGAAAGCATTTCTTTTTTGATTGTGGAATAATTAAGTTGAGCTTTTTTCCACGATCCTGATGTAAACCTAACCAACTCCTCTTTCTGGGTTTGAGGATTCTGTTGTTTAAGGATGCCACCATAACTATAACTATAACTATAACTATAACTATAACTTCGATCCATGGCCGATTCCGGCCAAACCGAGCCAAAAACGGCCTCTACAGAGGCAAACGACGACGGTACAAAGGCGGAGGAGCAGCACGCTCAGATCGGCAATGGCCGATCGGCGTTGGAAAAGGGCGACGAGGTCCAGATGATGACTGTGGAAGCCGTGGGTGGCGACGGTGGTGACAGTGATGCTCAAACTACAACGGAAGGGGGCGGTGAAAGTCTGATGACAAAGGGGGAAGTTGTGGATGGTGATGGGGTGGTTCACACGGCGGTGGAAAGGGGCGGAAAAGGCCCAACGATGACAGAAAAGGGGCGAGAAGCTCTGGCGGCTGCTGTGGGAACACCATCGAGCAATCCTTGTGCTCAAGTGTTCTCGTTGGTTGGAGGAGAGGGCAACTTTGGAAGAAACATATAAGGTGAGGGCAACTTTGGAAGGAAAATAAGTATTTTGTCAAAAAAACTAACGGAAGTAGACGGATCCCTAAAGAAGGGGTGTCGGGGATAAAGTTAAATAGTTGAGGGGGCGTCGTCGTAGGTTAATTTAGTTCAGGGGGTGTCTGGGTAAAAGAGCTCTAGTATAGGGGGTGTCTAGGTGATTTACTCTACATTTTATTAGTGTTCCAATTACAAAACAAGGATAAGGGGCAACACTAAAAAAAAAAGGCAAAAGTAGTTAAAATAAATATTGTAGTGTACTAAAACGAAAAGCATCAATGTGTATTGTGCACGTATATGTTCGGTTTTGGTTACAGAGTTTCAATGCCCATGAGAAGGCAAGAGCTATTCGTTTGTATAGAAAAAGTGATATACTCGGAGTGTTCGGTAGGAAAGAAAGCTGAGTCGAAAGTGGGCATTGGATGAAGAGGGGATCAGGAGGAGTCTTTACTGCTGCAGAACATAGATGGTAGAACACATTGATCTTCATTTTTGTAATCTATCCTCAGTGGAAAGCCTGCCAACTAAGGATAGCTAAACACAGCAATATGCCCACCATTTGAAATAAAAGCTGTTATGTAATGTAACGGGATTTCGGACCTCCGATACTATTATTACTTATCACTTACGTATCAGTCGATATGGATTGAGACAGTCCAATATTGGCCAATATATGACCGTATCACCGATACCGTTATATTTCCAATACCACCATTTAAAACCCTGTTATGGCCCACCTTGGTGCATAATGCTTGTACCATACAGCTTTGCTCAAACTTACTGTAGACACCCCAAAATGAGACGTTTGTACACATTTTAATCCCCGATGATGAAAGGAAATAACCGGAAGACCTCTCGGATTAAAACTCTCCAAGTCAACTCAGTCAACAGTACGTACGGTACTCATCTCTCACGCACGGCAGAGCCCAAGTCACGTACGGCAACTTTTTGAATTTTGGCGGTGGAAGTGTGCCGCACGGCACAGTATGTGTGCCGTACGGCACTGTCACTTGTCACACAGCTTTTGCAGAGTTCCCAGCAGCTCAAATGTTGACGAAACGGCTCCTCTGCTCATCATGGTTTCGTGCAAGAAGGAAGGGCTACTCTAGAGCCATCATCACCATGTGTGAAAGCCAAGTAAACTTGGTGATCACGTACACCTACCCCTTATATAAACCGATCGATTCCAACGAAAATGGCAATGGAAAAATTGCGAGAAAAATCATGTAGTTCTACCATTAATTTCTACAACACTTCTTTGGTTACAAACCGTCCTCATACTCACCTATAGTCCTCAGAAATAAACTCTATCTCCCTTCCCGAAGCAAACCCAACTGAAAACCCAGTCCCCTGTTTTTCGGTTCCAACCCGCAAGTTCATTCCATCGAATTTACTCTCTCTTATCAAGTTCTCGTCTCTGCTGCTGCACCACCAAGGAAGACAAACCCCATCCAGAAGAAATCCAAACCCCATCCAGAAGTTTAAAAAAAGAGTATTAATCCGAGAGTTTGCAAACCGAGGTACGATCCCGTTTCGCCAAATTTCTTAAGTTTGGTACTCTGAGGGGAGGGATACCAAATGTGGGATGATCCCCTATATCATCTCTGCATTTGGTATGCCCATGTTACATTAAGATCAGTTCGATTTCATGCCTCCCGGTTGCGTCGTACGGTGAGAATATCGCCTTGTACGGGGTGATTCTGTGAGGAGGAACACCTTCTATCTAGACACATTGTCTTCTTATTCAAAATAGTCCATTTTTAACCATGTTCCATGCCTTGTATGTGCCTTTGTTCAATCATGTCTAGAAACTAAAGTTTGAACTGTTTGTGCAATGAACAGTGCCGTATGGCACTCCTTCTGTGCTGCACGACACATTTGGAATGCTGTATAGTACTATTTTGAAAATTTGACCGTTGGGTTGATGAATAGTGCCGCACGACACACTTTCTGTACCGCACGGTACTCCTAGTGTGCCGCACGACACACTTTTCTGGCAAAAATCAAAATTTTGATCAGTATCCTGCATGAACAGTTTAAACTCCGGATTTTTGTACATTTACTGTTATTTACATACTAGTTGCTTGCTTTTCATTATTATCGTCTGCTTTGCATAATTCAAATGTTTATCTGTTGAAGTTCGGCTTTAAAATATTTTCTAAAAATCCCACAAATGTGTAGTAAAGACCGATTTTAAATCGGGCGAACGGGGTGCCTTAAAACCCTTCCCCGTTCGTAACCTGGCTCCCGGATCCGAAACGAATCTTTGGTCTTCAAATTGTTTTATAAGTCATTTTCTCAATCATTTTTCAAGACGGTTTCTCGGGTCCAAAACCATTTTCCAAAAACCCGGGTGGCGACTCTATTTTTCAAATCACAAACCAACCGGTGGAAATCGACCATCCACACTTACCAAGAGTCATAGCACATCTAGCTGACTGCATCCCAAAGCAGATTTGACAGCCAATCTCCCATTGGAATTTAAGTTCCATACGCCACTGTATCCTTTTGAGTCATGTTAGAAGCAAGACTGGAGTACGGGATTGCAATGGAAATGACCTTTGGGGCTGATTGTTCCCTGGATAGTTTTGGTCAGACTCTGTCCGGACGTAGCTTTCCGTGAGACTGGAGTACAGGATTGCAGTGGAAATGACCTTTGTATCGATAAATTCTTTACACCTTCAACAAAACAGGGAGGTAAGATTTTGAATACCTCAAACACAATGGGCTGATTGATCCTATTACGGCGATCATCCTTGCGGATGAAAGACCCAAGTCCTTTACTTGGAACCTTAGTCACTAAATCACCCTTTTTCCTTCCTCATCAACGCCTACCAGATCTTGGATAGATCTCTTTGAGCGCCTAAGTGTAACAATCAACACCCACGTCTTTTGGTAACCTTTGAATCCATAAACACCAAAGTGTAACAAGTAGTGCTAAAGAATGTTACAGAGACCAATTTCAATTCAACGTTGAATTTCACCCAATCTTTTGAAGCTCTAGAATCAGAAAAATTAGCGAACTATGGTTGTATCAACTATCAAGTAAAGATAACACTATAAAAAAGTAAACCAAATTAATATAGCATAAAAGATAGCGGTTGAGAAAGTAGTTCATCTTGGTTATTTCAGATCAAGAGTGGATGGATATACCATTTACTTAACAAACATGCACCTTAGTAAATACTCAACAATAAGAACCAGATAAAGTTGCATCACATTTGTGTAATCGAGTCCTTTTAAGTGTTGGAGGATAGTATATAGAATTACATTACATAATAATTTGTATTCCATGTTTGGCTCAAAAATAATTTACGTTCACATGGTTTGGACTTTAGAGGGACATCCTATCCTCTCTTCTCCAGTGGACACACGTAGTTAATCATGTTTTGCATCATGATTTTAATTTTTTGATTCCATCACTTATATATCTTTCTACATGAAGCGGCTATATGATTGCTCCTCTGACTGTGTCGTAATACATTCTTCTAGATTGGAAGGGCATGGTGTTGAAAGATAAGCTTGATTTGTATTTCCCAAATGGGAAATTTGAGAGTTAGAGATATGATTTGCAAGTGGGAGATTTTGGATAAGTTATAATGCAAAGAAGTCTAAGAAGTAGGCTACATGTTTTCGGTATTGTAGCTCTAGTTTTCTATATAAGGTCTTGTATGAGTTTATTGAAAAGTGTGGAAAAATAGAAGAGAAAAGAAGAGACTGAGAGAAGAGACGTGGTGCCCCTTTGGGGATACCCCCCACCACAAGTGGGAGGGTGGAGGGAGGAAAAATATCAAGTGTGCGAGAGCATGAGTGCTATGTAATTTTGTTACAGATTAATAAAATAGAGTGTTTGAGTGTGTGCTATACTTCTCTTATTTTCCCAACACATGGCAATGGCCTCGTTTGTATTGTTTCTCCACAATTGGAAACGGAGTGCAATTGCCCAAGTTCTTACGGTCGGGGAGAAAACCGAACTGGATGAAGGAGTTTGAATACAGTAATATTGTTGTCGACTGCTATATTTGGACTCGAACTGCAGGCATTAGCTGCGGCCGTTGGAATTTCTATGGACTACATCATTTTAAAATTGTTTCTTATTTCCTATAAGGAACAGGATGATATGTATATTGTTCAACGGATATCACATGTTTGGGCAATGACATGAGGTTTACAGGAGCCCACTGGGTAGAACAACTATTTAAGGTTGTCCTTTGAGTCCATCGTATTGCTCTTGTATTCAACTTCTATTAGCTGGCTGCTAAAAGGTTAGATGCACAAAAATGTTATGAATCTTTTTGAGATGGTACAATTTAGACCACACATTAGGTGCATATGGTACACACCTTTAAGAGGTGTGTATTATAGACTTTTTCATTTTCCTATTTATTTCGTTTGTTATTGAAAACTATTTTGCTTTTCGGTGGCAGAGTGAGGAGGAATTGGTCTCCATGGAACAAGGTATCATTCATGAGTAAGGGAAGATGATAAAGCTTCACAACGCTACAAACCCAAAACATATGACCATTCGGTTCTTTAGGAAGAGAAATTGAGCAGGTATTTAGAACCGAGAGGCTGGATGAGATTGTAGACACCCTAAGTTGGCTTGGTAGATATTTCAAGTACTGCTGCAAGCGGACTCCCGTTGATGAAAGTGACACTTGAATGCTTTGGGTGGACTCACGTAGACCTTAGAACCTTTGCAAGGGTTTGACAACCTAAACCACAAACCTTTTTAACTCTGCCAAAGTATCTACCGGTATTCTCATTAACCAGGCGGTAAATCCACCTAGCAGCCGAAACCCAGTCTGCTGTTGCAAACCAAAAATCCCTAGTCAAATGCATCAACTGGCCGACAAATCCTTTCGCCAGCAAAATTCTAGCAACCCAGTTTTTAGCCATTTTTCCCATCTTCTTTTATGTCCCAGATTCCAAAATTCTAGTACCACGGGGTGTCCTTGAAGATCCCCTATGGTATTTGATCGGTTACTTCACATTCTCCCTTGTGTAAGTATATAACTTTTATTATTTGCATCATGATTTTAATTTTTTGATTGCATCACTTGTATATCTTTTTACATGTAGCGGCTATTTGATTGCTCCTTTAACTATGTTGAAATACATTTTTCCAGATTGGAAGGGCGCGGCAATGGCTTCGTTTGTATTGTTTCTCCATAATTTGGAAACGGAGTGCAATCGCCCAAGTTCTCACAGTCATGGAGAAAATTTGAATTAGTTGAAGGAGTTTGAATATAGTAATATTGTTGTTCACTGCTATATTTGGACTCGGACCACTGGCATTAGCCGCGCCGGTTGGAGTGTGTATGGACTACATGATTTTGATTATCATTGTTGGAGGTCAGTTATAGATCATTTTGTGTTCTGATAAGTATGGTGTTGGTTACTACTAGTATTCTAGTAAAAGCGGTGCGCGGGGTTTATCTAGCAAAGAACATTGTCGACAACCTGAAAACCAAAAGGAAATGTTTCAGCCCTTGAAAAATCTTTTAGTCACCAGTCACAGGTCGAACATTCGATAAAAAAGTAGTTTAACTAATATTTGAAGTTCTAAGTTCTTTTGGATATTTGTTATCGGCCTGGGGGACCCCTAATCCGGAATGCTTCTTCTGGGTACGTATTGCTAACTTCAAAGTCTCTGGGAGTTAAAGATATAGTGAAGGTATGATGAATTTGTTTGTTGTCTATAGTGAAATCTATAGTGAAAATCAGGAGTTAGTTTTTTTGGTCTTTTCCTTTTCCTTTTTCAAATTGGCACAAAATCATAATGTTATGCTTTAAGCAAGAAAACATGCTATTATCCAAAACAAACAATTGCATTTGATTAGTGTTTCATAGTTTAAATTGATGCTATCACAAAACAAGGAGGAGGGGCTACACTAAACAAAGGCCCTAGGTAATTGAGTAAAAATTGTAGTGTACAAGAACCAAATGCATCAGTGTGATGTGCATGTGGATGTTCAGATTTTGATTACAGAGGTTTCAATGCCATTAAGACGGCAAGGGTTATTTTTATTCGTATAGAAGCGAAACACTTAGAGTATTCAGCAGGAAATGAAGCTGACTAAAAAATGGGGCATTGGAAGAAAAGGGGATCATGAGAACTAAACCCTAACTCTCAGAGCTCTAAAATATTATAGCAATTAAGCTAATTAGAATTTATTTAGTTTAAGTAACATACTCCAAAACAAAAATAATGCCAAGTATACCTATAATACACGGCAAAATAAATAAATAAATAGAAGCCGCATCAATAGAAGACAAATACAAACTTAATTATATGGATTTAGGCATAAAGTTAGGGTGTAACAGGTTTTATCAGAATACGCAGTTGTTTAACTAGTGTTCTTGCTTCCTTTCCCTGGTTGAAAGTTGTGAACAATTACTAATTGTGTAGCATCCTTTCTTTTACCCCCCCCCCCCCCCCCCCCCCCCCCCCCCCCAAAAATAAAATAAAATAAAATAAAAAAAATGAGTGGATGGTTGTTGGTTATTAGTTGAACTGGCCAAATGTTCATTTCACGGGCGGATCTATGTAGGAGCCGAGGGTGGCCCCTCCCCCCCAATTTCCTATTTTGGATTATATTTTTAATAGATATTTTATGAAAATTATAAATTTTTATAAATAATCGACAAGTAAGAACAATTGTCATTTCGAAACACACTAAATTATAGTGAATGATATCTTGCGATAATAATACGGCGGTTGTCGAATGATATAATAAAAACAATAGTCGAAATTAATTTTTTAGTTTACCAAAACTGACCAACAAAACTCGAATGACTGGATTTAGTCTTGAAAAAAAAATTACAGAACCAAGAATTCTTTATAATTTGGCCCCCTCCGATCTCAATTCCGTGCTCCGCCACCTGTTCATTTCACTATACATTAGGCTGCTGCACCCGGTTTTATCATAGTATGGGCACCAAATGTTTTGATTGTTTATATTTTCTGAGTGGTCTACAATTTTAGATGTTGATAAGAAGTTATTCATTCCGCTCTCAAGTCATGGTTGCCAATAAGATTCACTTGACATCCAAAGACACAGAGAGCATGCTACTGTTAAAGTTGAAAGTCATATTAATTGGAGGTGCTACCATATTGCTTTCTATCTTGGATAGAGAAACCAAATGTCGAATTAGTCTTGGATTGCAACCTGCAGTATATGGTGTGATTTCTTTCTGAACTTTTTTAATCATATCAAGAAGAACTCCTCGTGTTGATTTCATATTTTGTCAAAGATTGCTTTGACCTACAATTTGGATTGCAAATGTTATAAGCTGATTTTCTTGTTACAAACCATAATCCAAATTCTCATCACATGAGGTCCTCTTTCTTCAATTTTTGTAGCCAAATCTATAATTGGGTACATTAGTTTAATCATGCTTTACGTACTAGGTTCAAGCATCGCACCAAAAAATGAAGCTCGATCATTCAGAAGGGATGATGATTATCCAAGCTAAAAAATGGTACGTCCTTGTCAAGCATCACGTCAATAAAAGTAAGCCATTACATGGCGTCATTTAAATGTGCGCCCTTACCCAGTATTTTCTTAAACCATGCAATTGGACCTCCACATCCTTATCAGTCATCAGCACCTATAGGTTTTATATTTTGTATATATGGTCATTGTAGCAATTGCGCTGGATGCAAGAGAGGGGGGTGGAGGAAGTGTAGAACATCCATGCATGTTGAGATTTAAGACCCTACAGGCTTGTAGGATGTAGTTTGTCACCCCCGTCTTTTTGGGGCAAAATCACAATTCAAGTGGCCCATGCTTACCAAATCTGGGTGGTGTATCCGACGTCATCTCGATAATTTACATCCTACCAACCAATTATTTCAATTCACACACAGATAGAGAAGACCTATGTTGTTAATTATCAAAGAGTAGAAATAAAAATAGTTTGCACTGTTTGCATGTCCTTACATGAAAATCATATGAATATGAATCAGACATATAGACACACATCCGTGTCTGACATTTGTACCCAAAAAACTTTGATATCATTATGTGATCAAGCCTGCAATCCTGTTCATAATGAATAAGTCCACCATTCCCAACAAATGCAATCCTCTCCTACAATCCTGTTCTTCTCTGTCTCTCGACCATGATAATTGCACTCCGTCGGTGTTTTAAATCGGCATGATCTTATTCATTATGGTTTAATGAAATGCACGTCTCTCTCCCCATCTCACTCTTCTAAAATTTTGTTGACGTGACACAAAGTTGGAGAAGGGATTTGCTGTCGTGGACAATGAAAACATTCTTTCACACGCAGTTTGCCAAGGTCAGTCATGCCCTCTGTCACTCTGATGTTAAAGCAATGGAGAAACAAATGGAAAAAATTAATTCATTCTACCCTCTTCATCTTGGAGGATTGCATACTTTTTGTTTCGGGTGCACTCTTGTGCAAGACCTCTCGGTATATTCAAGACACGCGTCCTGTACTAGAGAGAAAGAAATATGCTTTTATGTGTTTGACAAAATGTTCTTTTCATTTTGGAATTCAATGAATTAGGTGTTTTATTTTCATCCAACTTTTGATTGAATTCCCTTCCCCTCTCCCCCAATTTGATGTATCCTTTGTCAAGTTTTCTTAAATGCACTTTTTTCCTGTCTAAAAATTTTGGAATTCAATGAATTTCGTATCTGGTTTGAAGTAGCCCATTTGCTAAACAAATTTTGATGGAGGAGTAGAGATCAGGGACACCTAATTTAACACAAGAGGTGAAATGGAGGCGCAAATGCGTTTCCAATTGCGGCAATCAAATTAACTAATCGAGACACTGTTGCCCAAATTGGAAGGACCTTTTAAAGGTGACGAAGTATAGACACTCTCACAATGTCATGCAACTCCGCGAATATTTGGTTTGTGCAGGTGAAACAACAACCACAGGAAGCTTCAAGTAAATGCATTTTAAAAAGTCAGATATGCAGCATGTTCAACGATTCTTTTTTGTGATCGGTACTTTCTTAGACACATAGGCTAATAATATGTGATTATGGAAATTTCAGAAATAAGTTGAAAAAATAATAACCGCCATGACCAATGTTATATCTGTTCACTTACATATGTAGACAAGTTTTGTAAGGGTTTCTGAAGGATTCCTAGCTCAACGATGTCAGAGAATAACTTGAGTCCGCAATACTCTAGATTCGTACACGAAGAATACTATTGGATATACAATTTGACGTATCCCCAATGTGTTTCTTCAGAGAAACAATCTGTTCGTCTATTATATTTGTATCATGTTGCGTGCGCGTAATACCTATGGTTCTTAGGTTAATCTATGTGGTGGAAAAGAAAGAAGCTAACTGGAAATACAATTGAGAGAGTTCCCCTCAAGTAAATGCAGAGCTTTGTATTACTCCACCCTCAAATCATTATCTTACATCATTTTGAGCGAGCAATTTTTCAATACCTGTACATATTCAAAGTTGATTAGCAAACAACCACGTGCAACACATACACATATTCAACAACTAGTACGTATAAACGATGAATACCAATACCACATGCAACAAGGCTACATACTCTCGTACTTGGTCTCGGTATTTTGTTAGACGGTAAATTTCAGCGTCCCTAACATTATTCTCTTAGTTACAAAAAATGTTTTTTTCAATTAATTTATGAAATGTACAATTTTAGATCAAAGACCCTAATGTGATCTACAAAATCGAGGTTGAAATGGTCTCAGAATGAAGTGAGGCGTTAGAGTTGTTTTACAACTTGATAGGGGCACAAATGAAGCCCCTAATTTATTATTGTTACGCCCGTTTAGTATATTATTTGGAGCTTGATACCCATTTTATATGTTTCAGGACTTGCAGAACATTTAGAGCTAAAGCGCAAAATTATATTTTACTTTGAGTCGAAGCAAAGCCGGTGTCGATCAAATTAGTTGAGATGGGGCCAAGTCTATAATGGATTGCAAAGGACAAAGCACTGAATCGTATTCCTAGGTGTAGATTTGCAGCACGTGGCTTATTAATAAGTTTGCATGTGGGGACCATGGCTTACTAGTCACCAGCAAGTAATTGGGCTTTTAAGGTTCTAACATATGGGCCCAGTGCATTACAATTGGGAGGTTTTTCGTCCAGCCTTAGACTTCACCGACTAGAGAACATTATTAAAGCAGAGATCACGAAGTGGCGGATTAGACTGACGCATAGGAGAACTTTTGTGCACATAACACAGAGAAGGATTCCATGGACAAGCACAATTTCCGTGGTGCATAAGCTCTGGGTTTGATTCTTTATACTTTTCGTAAGCTTTTAAGTTGTTTCAATGGGGTTTATTGGTTGCACGATTATTTGTTCCAACTCCATGAGCAGCTAAATTATTCGACTAGTAACAAGGATGCCTCTCCAAGTATCACAGTTGTTTAGATTTCTAGGGTTTTATATTCAACGTTTGTATGACTTGGATGATTCATAATTTTTATTCTTCCAATGGATGATTCATACCGTATTTATATGCTCATTATTAAATACCATCATACAATGGTTATCAATGGGCTTATTTACCTTTTTAGTCCCTAATGTATTAGCGTTTCGCCAATTTGGTCCTCCATTTTTTAAATTAACCAATTTCGTCCTTAAAGTTTAAAATTTGCGTCCCGTTAGTCCCTCCCACAAATGCCGTCCACTCCCTCCGTCAAAATGGACGTATGCACAGACGCCGTCCACTATGGAGGGAAAAATCCCGCCAAAATCCATCTCCCTCTTCCTCTCTCTCTCTCTTCCCCCAACTAGGTTATAAAACCCACTTCCATTTTTACCAAAACAGAGCACGAGCAGAGCACAAACTAAAAAAAATCACAGCACAAAAAACACGGAAAGCATCAAGATGGACCAGATCTGCTACTGCAGAAAGGTTGGTAAAATCACCACATCGTGGACTGATTCAAACCCAGGCAGGAGGTTCATTGGATGTGAACAATATGGGGTAAAGACACACATTGAACACACCTCCATTTTGTTATTTCTATCTATTTGACTAAACGTCATTACATCTCTGAATGTTTACAATTTCAGCGAGAAGGTGCTTGTGGCTATTTCGTGTGGGTTGATCCCCCAATGTGTGCAAGATCAAAAGTTGTGATACCCGGATTTCTGCGATCAATAGGGAGGCATGAAACTGAGAAGATAATGCTAAAGAAGAAGAACAGTAGGCTAGTGGTTGCACTTGCTGCGTCCTGGTGTTTCTTTTTCTGTTTGGTGCTCTGTCTTTTGGCGTACTAATGAAGGGGGTAGTAACTAGGTTTTGGGTGGCTTTTCTTTTGTTGTATGTGCCATGTTAATGTAAGGTGTGAAGGTGGATTTTGTTGAACCAAAGTGTTTTGATGTCTGATGGATGGAAGTAAGGGAAAAACAATGTAACTTATTGTTATTAAGTAATCCTTACATGGCCCCATTTCGTCCTATTCCATATATGCATGAACAGAAAGCAGAAAACATAGCACAGAACCATAGCATTCCAATAAACCAGTTCAAACATGGCTAACACAGAACCATAGCAATACATGGCAATAGTAAACATGACATTTCTTCTACTCCATAACAACAATAGTCCCATAGTTGAAAACAAGAAACTAACTTAAGCCTTCGCACAATTGAAAACAACAACCTAAGTTAGGCCTTGCCATAGTTCAAAACAACAAACTTACTTAGGCCTTCCATAGTTCAAAACAACCAAACTTAGGCCTTCCATAGTTCAAAACAACAACCTAACTTAGGCCTTCCATAGTTCAAAACAACAAACTAACAATTCTGGACAAACTAAAACATGAGTAATCCTTGAAGTGGCTTCAAATGTCCATCAAAAGTAAACCCATAGTACTTAAACTACGTAATACCTACTACCCTCCATGCAACTTGTTTGTGTTGGCATACCTAATTCCAGCTTTTTGATTTGGTACAGTAGTCACAGTTGAAGCTTGTGATCCTTGTGTTGCTTGGTCGTAGTTAGATGGGACAAACACCTGCAAGGTTTGAGCTTTATTCAGTAATCACCATGGATTTCAAAATGGTAACAGTCATTACAATGAGATAATAAAAAAAAAGTGTAATACCTGACTGCCTATTCCCCCACCCCTGATTCTGACACTACTTCCTCTGGCCCTTGGAGTGGTCCATGTGTCTTTATTCTCATTCTCCACCACACACCATGCCATAGGGTACATGGCATTATTTGGGTCCACTCCAACTGCTGTTAAAAGATGGCCACTATATTCCCCTTTCAAGTGACAACCATCAACTCCAACAATTTGCCTGCAACCCCCTAGAAACCCAGTTTTAATAGCATGTAGGAAAATATACAACCTTCTGAATTTAGGCTGCCCACTTTCATCCAATGGTGCATCCAGTACAACAGTTGAACCTGGATTGGATCTTCTAAGCTCCTCACAGTAGTCCCACAACCTCCCATATTGTTCAATGTCAGTACCATATATGAGCTTACCAACCTTTCTCTTAGCCTTGTATAATTGATTCCTAGAAACATCAACTTTAAGGTCTTTCCTCACTCTTTCTTTAAAAGCAGCAATAGGCATATGGGGATTTATCCTTAACTCATCCATAAACTTTTTAGCTATGATTGTTGAGGTAACATTCCTATTTGAGTATGTTTTCCCACAATTGTGAATCCCTCTATATGTTCTGACCTGGTAAGTTGATTCAGTCATCACCTTGGCAACATACAACTCCCGTTGACATTTCTTCTCACACCTGGCCCTAATCCTCTGCTTGTCATTCTTAACTAGTTTCACATTCCTTTGTTGCTTAATTGCATACTCCTTGACAGCTGTTTTAAACTCTTGAGGGCTACTAAACAACATTCCAACCCTAAATTGGGGATCTGCCATATCAGTATCAGGCCTAAACTTCTTGAAATGGTGCTTCCTCCTATTACTATTTTCTTCATCACTTGAGCTGTAATAGCTATTCTCTGAATCATATTTGGAATCACCATCACTTAACACAATGTCTAAATCATCCCCATCTACCTGTCCTTGGTCTTCATTAGTCACCCCAACAAATTCTTCATAGTCATCAACATAGGTTTCATATAAGTTATCATCATCTTCTTCATCATAGGAATGATCACTATAATAGACATCAAGATCAGATGATGAATCATCTGCATCTGTGCCTTCCATCTCTTCCACTACATGCTCTGTTCCTCCATGTACACCACCAGACCCATCTACAACATTCAAATCCACACCACCAGGCCCAGTGCTATTCATAAATAGAATGGCAGGCCCAAAATCAACATCTTCTAGCCCAAAATCAGGTCCAATATCTTGTAGCCCAAAATCAGGTCCCATATCACAAGCTGCATTCATGGATGAACTACCTAATTGGCTATCAACAACCTTCACTCCTCCAACCTCCTCTAAATACATTACCATAGTCCTATTGTTGTTCAGAAATTTTGACATTTCATAGGCTATTTTATCACTAGTAATATGGACAAGCCCAATATCCAAATTTAACCCAGGCAACTTATAATAAAAGGCCATTTTATAAGCATAGCCTAGAACCTGGGCCATAGCATCTAACTCAAGTAAAGACATAACATCAGGGTCAATCCCATGGACTGTTTGAGTTTTACCTCCAGTGTAAACCTTCGTGGGCTTGCACACAAATCTACCACCATGGTGCACTTCAATTGCAAAATAAGGGGGCTCCCTGCATTGGCCTGCACCAAAAGCCCAAACCCAGTCAGATTAGTTTGTTGAAATGGACTTCAAAAGCAAAAAATTTGGTCCATACAGTGCACACAACAAAAAAGGGGCTTTTTCCCCAAAAAGACAAACAATGGAAACCCACATGGGATTCCAACAGCTATCAACCCCACTTCGCACAGACACACACACAAACATAGATATGCTTATTTATTGCGCGCACACACACATCCCTGCACAAACACACAGGCACACAGATATACGTACTTTATTTTTGCTTACGGCCATACACACACACAGACTCCTATTTTATTACATATATACACGGTTTCACATGTATATACCTGGGAATGGGGTCCAATCACCTCTGTCGAACAAAAATGGAAACATGCAGTTCGAAAAAAGTTGCTTCGAAGGGCAAATACATACCTCTACAATTGTTGTTCCATTCTTCATGCTCCATACTCAATCACAATCGATGAACCACACAACTGTTTAGGGTTTTCAGGAAATAGGGAAAATGATCTCCATTCCTCTATCAACGTGATCTCTCTCTCTCTCTCTCTCTCTCTCTCTCTCTCTCTCTTCATAACGGGGTTGAAGTCGAGGTAAATGGGGTGTAAACGTGTACATGTTAAATACCACCGATACCCTCCATTTTGACGGAGGGAGTGGACGGCGTTTGTGGGAGGGACTAACATGACGCAAATTTTAAACTTTAAGGACAAAATTGTTTAATTTAAAAAATGGAGGACCAAATTGGCGAAACGCTAATACATTAGGGACTAAAAAGGTAAATAAGCCGTTATCAATGCTTCAGGATAGTTTATGAAATAGACTATACGACGTGAGACAGATCATGCCGCCCGTTAAGTCCAGTGAGATGGTCCGTGCTGTGTTGAGAAAGCCTATATGGAGTACGAATCTTGAGAATATTTTGGGGTTATTGCTAGGATTTGCTACCCTACGATAGTCTAGTTATTAGTTGAATGAAACCCTAGATTAATTTCACACAATTATATTATAAGGGGAGGTTGAATCGGAAATCCTAGTCCCTTTTCTCATTTGCTTTCAAACTTCAATCACTTTATATTTAAATTTTAGCTTAATCATTAGTTTAAATCCAATCATCCACTTTGTTTTCGAAATAAATTAGAAATTAGTTGAAAGTACCGTAACTTAGCTTTTTACTCTCGTGGACAATCTCGGACTTAACCACTCTTCTTCGGAATAATAGTTAATTCCCTGTTTTATAAATTATATTTTTGGTACAAAAACGACATACCACAACTCCCTAATTTTGGGTATATAGGGAAACAAATTCCCTCAGAACTATTCTTTCCCATGGAATAGGGCCTAAAATTGACATGTGTCACCTTGGGTTCATAACGGTATGCATGATCGACAAAATTAAGTCTGAAATGGTCTCCAAATAAAGCTAGGGATTTGAGCTGATCTGCAACTCCCTAAATTTTGTGTATATAGGGAACCAATTCCCACATAATGAATTATTATTTCCCATGGAATAGGGCCTAAAATTGACATGTCACCTTGGGTTCAATAATAGTATGACCCTATCAAACAAACTACAATAGCAAATTTTACAACCTCGCTCTCTTCTCTCTCTCATCCTTAATTCACTCACAACTATATATCTTACAATGCAACTGATTCTCGTATTACAAACCATAATCCAAAGTCCCATAACTTGAGGCTCTCTCGAAAGTCCCATAGCATCAGTGGCTGACAACGAAATCATATAGTTTTTCGTTCCCATCACGCTTTACATACTACGTTCTAGCATCATACCAAGAAATGAAGCTCGATCATTTTGATTGGGAAGCTGATTATCGATCCTTACCATTTCATCTTGCCAACAACGGTATGACCCTATCAAATATACTAAAAACTATTCTCTCTCTCTCTCTCTCATCCTTGATTCTTTTAACCTTGTACAGTTAATCAGCTTTTTATTTGTCAGAGCATTTATGAACTGGGCATCTTCAATCAGTAGAATTGTGTTGGTTGTCTGAATTGTTTGACGTAATCTTTTCAAGGTTCACCCCACTCTTTCCCCTGCATAGTTGTGTATACACAGACCTCGAAAACAAAAACTAACACATACTTTTTTTGTAGACTTTGCACAAGAAGAAAATGGGTCGTCGGGAAGTATGTCAAATAAAACGTTTACTGTCATTTTCGTTGGGATCAATTTCTTATATCAACTAGATCCAAGGATGGTTTTTTCCGGCAATCACATCTATTTCTCTTGTATGTCAGGCATGCAAGACCTTGGTTACATCCCAAAAAGTAGGGGAAGAGATCGGAAAGGGTCAGACATTTTGTCCTTCGGTCTTGACTGGCCATCCATCACAGGTTTCACAAGTGAACCTTTATCCACGCCTGGCCCCCTTGTACCATGTAATGTCATGGTTGGCATATTTCTTGCTTTTTACACTTTAACCGTGCCTATGGCACTATAATCAATGATGTCAATTTTTTTTTATTTGTTAATGCAACGAATGCACTCTTTTTATAGCATTACATATGTATTTTCATTATAAATCTACTAGTTTTAACTGGGTCGCTTGCCAATCTCTGCCCACTTAACTGTTCATGTATCAACAAAATTTTCAACCAATATGCAAATATTAACAAAATTCATTCTACATTAATTGTCTAAGCTCCAATTTAAAAAGTTGGCTTACGAAAAGGGCAAGATACCAATGTCCAAATGAAAAAAAGAATATATAGAATCCTAAAAACCTACTGAAATTACTCATTACATCTCTTGATACCAGGAAGCTATGTACATGTCTTCATTGCGAGACCACAAAACGAAAGCCTTATACTGATTAACAATTGGTAATTGAGAAAGATCAACACTGAACTCACAACCCTTCAACTGAAGAAAACAAGAAATAGTTTCGAAAATGTCCACCCGTTTTATTTTATTTTTTTAAAAATAGTTTCGAAAAACAGTTTAGAAAATGTCCACCCATTTTTGTAACAAGAGGAGCAAATATATAGCCCCAGCTTCCAGTCAGGTGAGGTTTTTGGGTGTTTTGAAATTTTTAAAAATTGCTTTTGCAACTTCGGAATCGTCCAATGTGTTTAAAAAGTGTTTTTAAGGGCCCCCGCGAGAAATCATCAAAAAAATTACCAAGAAGACCTTGATCCGAGAAGTTTTTCACAAAAACTGTACATATACAGTTTTGTGAAAAACTTTTTGGATCAAGCCCTTCCTGATATTTTTTTTGTTATGATTTCTCGTGGGGCCCTTAAAAACATGTTTTAAGCACATTGTACGGTTTGGATCATAAAAAAAATATCGGGAACGTGGAGGTCCGGAGTCCGGACTAGAAGCTTGCTATATATATATATATACACAAAGAGAGAGAGAGAGAGAGAGAGAGGCCCGATCTAGTCCGGGAATCCCGGATCCAGGACTCCACCTTCCCGATATTTTTTTGACGATCCGAACCGTCCAATGTGTTCAAAAGGTGTTTTCAATATACAATTTTTGCAAAAAACTGCTTGGATCAAGCCCTTCCCGGTAATTGTTTTTTAAGATTTCCCGCGTGGACCCTTGAAAACACCTTTTGAACACATTAGACGGCTCGGATTTCCCCAAAAAAAAATTTAAAAGCATCAAAACACCGAAAAACCCTCAATCCGGGATCCTTGATAGGATCCTTGGCGTATATATATATATATATATATATATATATATATAGAGAGAGAGAGAGAGAGAGAGAGAGACTAATTTTCTAACTTGGGTACGTATTCCCATTATCATATTTCAATGCTTTGTAAATATGTGTTATGTTCTCACCCTATTTGTCAAGGAATATATGTGATCTCATCCAAAATTAAATGACTACTAGCCATATTTTTTACTACAAAGTTCTGGCCATGTTAGATGGCGAAAATATGATGCCACCCGAATTATTTTGCTATAAAGGCATCTACAAAATCAATATAACATGGTTATTATGTTGAAAAAAAATGTAACTACGTATGTACTTTAAAAATATCATCATATAACGGCCGATACGTTACGTAACAGCCGGTATTTAAAACTATGAACCTGTCACAATGCGACGCGCATGGGATAAAACGATAAACCGAAAGCTGTTGTGCACATTTTTTTTTTTTGTCAAAAGCCAACTTGCACATGCATTGCATGTGCCCCGATCTCTAGTTCTGTTAAAATGTGGACCTCCCATTTCCTGTTCAAATTCCAATGATTCGAACCGTTCAATGTGTTTAAAATGCGTTTTTAAGGGTCCACACGAGGAATCACAAAAAAAAAAAAAAAAGACTGGGAAGGGGCTAGACCCAAGTAATTTATCATAAAACTGTATATAGTGGACCCTTAGAAACACGTTTTAAACACGTGAAATAGTTCAGAACATCGAAATTCGATCGGGATCTATGAGGTTTGCAACGAATAACACAACATTTGACCCAATTTTTTTGTGTCTACTGAATGCAAATGATTGGAGCCGTTCGATTTGTTTAAAACATGTTTTTTAGGGTTCCTATAAAAAATCAACTCATTTGGATATCAGTGAGGGCTTGATCGGTTCATTCATTTGATTCTTATTGGATTTTTAGGATAAAATTTAAATGAACCGATCAAGGCTTTACCAATATCCAAATGAGTTGATTTTTGACAAGAACAATTATAAACATGTTTAAAAAGAATTGAACGACTCCGATTGTTGTTGTGTCAAATGTTGTGTTATGGGTTGCGTTAGCAGAACTGTTTCCTATCTGTATGTTAACATAATTACATCAATTTGCAGAATTAGTCTGTATACGTATTATATGTCATCCGTTTTAGAGTAAAGGATGCAAATGTAAACATAATTACATCAATTTGCAGAATTAGTTTTCTCTGTGTGTTTTACAAAACAAATGATTGAAGGAAAATAATAATGCCAAAACCATTTTTGTTTGTGCCAAAACTATAGTGTATAAAAGGCTTGTACCTTGCAAATGGTACAAGGTTTTTAAGCACTACAAAACAAATCATTGGAAGTCTCACCTGGGTTTCAAAAATAGTGGTTACAACTACACAAATCATAGATGTCGCAGAGAAAAACAAACATTAGATTTGAGTTGAGATAAATTGTAAAGCGAACTCATATTTTTTCAATGGTAAATATGGGTTTAAACTAAACTACCTATTCATTAATATGCTATTTTAATTCGTTTGTACATGTACCAATGTCCGCAAAAGTTATTTTTTTCCAATATAAATTTTATGAATGAACAATTTAGTACAATGTTTTGAGACCAATTGTGATCTACAAAATAGAGTTTGAAAGGGTCTTCCAAAAATTCTAAAGTTTTGAGGTGATTTGCTCCCTATTTTTTTGGGCATAGAGGGAAACCAATTCCCATATAAAAATTCTTCCCCATGGAATAGGACCTAAAAAGGAAACAGAATAACGATTTTCTTGTTCTCTCTCTCTCTCTCTCTCTCTCATATCCTTGATTCCTCCATAACTATAAATCTTCCGAGCTAATTCTTTTCCATGACATGAAGCTCTCTTTCTTTGTTTTGGAGTGAAATCTGGCATTGGGTACATCATTTTAATCTAGCATCAGTGAGTGACGAGAAGATAGTATGGTTTTAATCAAGCTTTACATACTAGGCTCTAGCATCGCACCAAGAAATGAAGTTCGATCATTTAGAAAGGATGGTGGCTGTCCAAACTAAAAAAATGGTACGGGCTGTCAAACAAACTCTCACTCTTTCCCTCTCTCTCTCTCAGCCTTAATTCATTCACAATTGTTTGACTGTCTGTTATATATATATGTGTGTGTATATATATATATAATTCTTCCAGCATCACGACAAGAAATTACACTAGTATTGGTGACTAGTACTAGTGTTTTGGTTGCTGAAAAACAAGCTACTATAATTTAGTAACTAAAATCGACCAGGGTCTCTGATTTTTTGGTGCCATGAGGTGGTAATATAACGGGTGACTAAATTTCAGTAACTAAAAATATAGTTTCAATGAGTACTTATTTTCAGTCACAAAAAAATGTTTTTAAAAGTGCACGAATAGATTGAGGGGTAAAAAATGAGCACAGGTTCAATTCTTAGAGACCAAATTATGGGTCACGTTTTTTGAAGTGCGCCATTACATGGCATCATTTTCCAGTTTTTCCCCTTTCCTATTTTCTCCTAGCCCTTTCAATTCCTTTAAAGGACACCCCAACAACCTAGCGGTGGAAGAGATAATGTGTGAAAGACCATTGATCTTTCTGATCGCCGGAGCAATATTCCCCCAAGTCAATACTAAGTGCCAAAGCCGCAAGTTTTGTTTTGTTTTGTTTTTTGTGCTCACATTTTTTGTGCATCTATATTTCTATTGTTTTGGTTGATACAACTCTTTGAGCACTGTCACCTCTATAGCTTTATATTTTACAAATTACTAGTAGTTGTGGGTTTAGTAAGTTGGGTTTTAATAATGTTCAAAACCTTGCTTATTAAGTTGACCTTTCTTTTTGAAAATTCAGATTGATGATCCCAGCCATTTTCGCCAAAGAAAAAAAAAAGAAGAAAAACAACCATGGCTCTAAATTGCTGTGGCCGCTCCATAACTTGCTTCCTTTTCACCATGGGCCTGGTCTATGTTCTCCTCCTTACAGGAAATGAGCTTTTCAGAATATTAGCCGAGACTGACAAAGCCTTTGGTTTTCATCTGGCCCTATTTGCGACATTAGCTGGATTATGCGTGGTTGGCTTGGTGGTCCTTTACATTGCACTACTCTGCTACAAAGGCGAGTAAGGTGCAATGCACGAGGAAATAGCGATCGTGAGGGTGATGGGCAAGGTATAGACAAATAGTCTACCAAATGGAATAAAATATTATATTTATTATGTCTTACAAGTGTTTATTTAATTTGTTAGCTTTGTTTTGTCCCTGTTCATTTTAATCTTTCTCTTCCTTTTAGAGATTAATTAAAATGAATTGAGCATTTCATGCACCAAATCAATTGTCAATTCTCCCAAATAACAACTAAGAACAAACATTTCTTGCATGTAAAAAAAAAAAAAAAAGGAAAACAAAGAGGTGATTTTTATATATAAGAGCACTAGTTATCTAAAATGACCAGACACCCTCATAAAAGATTTGGCCCTGGTATGACGTGGAATGAGAACTACCATATTACATACTTGATGGTCTACTTCGAAAATTCTATTGTTTTCATATTATTTAAAGACTGAAGCTATTTCAACTCTTTCTAGTCTTAAAATTTTAGACCATATAATCTAATACCTAATATCCTATTTTCTCCATGCAAACCCCATTAGTTACCATGATCTACTCGCCACACCCGCTATTTCACCAGTATGCTCACATTCTAAATTCATTCATTACAGTTCCATGATTGAGAAAGTAGATTTGATGTATTATGCTCGACGAAATTGTTAAAAAGATAAAAGATAGGTAATTGTAGTCCCACTATGAAATTATTCAACCAACACGTTTTATTAATCCAAAAGCATTAGTCATACTGCATATTTATCATGACAATACCCAACAGGTGGGTGATGATTCGTGGATGAGTGTAGAGAGAAATTTTGATTGAAGCAAGACTAGTACAAGCCCATTTGGATTCATGTTGTCCAATTATTTACTCGTATAATCTTCCTAACTATTTCTACGTTCGTTTTGTTGTTCGTTTTGGGTCGTTTCCGCCATGTTTTTTGACAATCTATCATGGGTATTGTTTTAGCTTGAAGACACTGCTAAAGGATTTCAACAAATCAACGACAATCGACTGAACATCACTCTTCTATACGACGATCGAAGTGATGAAGGTGCATGACTTTGATGAACCGCCGCTACAAAGGGGATTCGATAGTCAAAATATGTAGACAGCACTGGAAACACGTTTCTTAGCGTTCTTAGTAACCAAACCAAACCAAACCAAACCAAGCCTTATGTCCCAATCAATTGGGGTCGGCTACATGAATCCTTTTTCTCCATTGAGTTTTGTCCAGTGCTGCTTCATCATTTAAACCTAGTATACTCAGATCTTTGCGTACTACCGCATCTAATGTCAATTTGGGTCTTCCCCTCCCTTGTGCGTTTCTACCCAAAGCTATCCTATCCACTCTCTTAACTACTGCATCCGCTGGTCTACGATAGACATGCCCAAACCACCTTAGCCTATTTTCCCTTAACTTCTCCTCTATAGGTGCTACGCCTACCATCTCGCGAATTGCTTCATTTCTAATCCTATCTCGGCTAGTCTTACCACACATCCACCTCAACATCCTCATTTCCGCTACACTTATCTTGTTCACTTGCTGCTTCTTAATAGGCCAGCATTCTGTCCCGTAAAGCATCGCTGGTCTTATGGCAGTTCTATAAAATTTTCCTTTCAATTTTGTTGGTACCCTCTTGTCACACAGTACACCAGTAGCACTCCTCCACTTGAGCCACCCCACTTGGATCCTATGAGTCACATCATTCGCAATCTCTCCATCTTGACTAATAATAGATCCTAAATACCTAAAATGGTCCCTCTTTGGTATCTCCTGATCTTGGATCCTCACTCTTTCCTCATACGTACTTCTGGTATCACTAAACTTGCAGACCATATACTCAGTTTTACTCCTACTTATCCGAAAGCCCTTAGACTCCAATGCTTCCCGCCAAATTTCTAATTTAGTGTTAACACCACTAGCCGTTTCATCTACAAGGACAATGTCATCTGCAAATAACATACACCATGGAATATCCTCCTGAATGTGCCTAGTCAATTCATCCATAACTAACGCGAAAAGGTACGGGCTCAAGGCAGACCCTTGGTGCAATCCTACTGTAATGGGAAATTCACTCGTTTCTCCTGCTGGTGATCTAATGGCAGTGACTGCCCCTTCATACATGTCTCTAACCACGTCAATATAGCCTCTGGTCACTCCCTTTCTCTCCAGAACCCACCATATAATGTCTCTAGGCACCCTATCATAGGCCTTTTCCAGGTCTATGAAAATCATATGGAGATCCTTCTTCGTTGACCTATGTCTTTCTACCAATCTCCTTAGTAAGTAAATAGCTTCCATAGTTGATCTTCCAGGCATGAACCCAAACTGTTTCTCCGACACCGTAGTCACCATCCTCAATCGATGCTCAATAACTCTTTCCCACAACTTCATCGTGTGACTCATCAACTTAATACCTCTATAGTTGTTGCAGCTTTGAATATCCCCTTTATTCTTGTAGATAGGTACTAAGGTACTCCTCCTCCACTCGTCGGACATCCTCCTAGATAAAATAATCTTGTTGAACAATTTTGTCAACCAAGTCACTCCCAAGTCACCTAGACTTCTCCACACTTCAATGGGGATATCATCTGGTCCTAAGGCCTTACCCGGTTTCATCCTCTTCAAGGCCTTGGCCACTTCGAACTTTTGTATCCTCCGATAGAACTCGTATTCTATTTTCTCGCTAGGGACATCAACTTCCTCCTCACCAAAGCTTCCTTCATGTTTCTCATTTAACAGCTTCTCGAAATACATCTTCCATCTATCCTTGATCTCCTCATCTTTCACTAACACTTTTGAATCACTACCTTTTATACACTTAACTTGAGAGAAGTCTCTAGCTTTCCTTTCTCTTAGCTTGGCGAGTTTATATATATTCTTTTCTCCATCCTTACTATCAAGTCTAGCATAAAAATCATCGTAGGCTCTCAACTTAGCCTCACTAACGGCCTTCTTAGCTTCCCTATTAGCTTGCTTGTACCTCTGAAAATTTTCCACACTCCGGTCCTTCTGCCACTTTTTAAAGCAATCCTTCTTGGCTTTTACCATGGTTTGAACCTCGTCGTTCCACCACCATGTCTCTTTAGAGCTTGGACCTTTCCCCTTTGACTCCCCAAGAACTTCTTTTGATATTCTTCTAATCCCGTCAGCCATTGTATTCCACATACTATCACTATCACCTTCTCCTCCCCACTCCACCTCTTGGCCCATACGCTCCTTGAACACCTCTAGTTTCTCTCCTCTTAAGAACCACCATCTAGTCCGTGGGCTTCTAGTTTCTTTTCTCGGTCTATTATTCCCCTTGAGACCAATATCTAACACCAAAAGTCTATGTTGTGCCACTAGGCACTCTCCGGGAATGACCTTACAATCCTTACATAACAAGCGATCTGCGCCTCTAGCAAGGAAGTAGTCGATCTGGCTTCTTGTGGCTCCGCTCTTAAAGGTAATTAAATGTTCCTCACGCTTCTTATAAAGAGTATTCGCAACTATAAGGTCACCAGCTACCGCAAAATCCAAAATCCTCCTACCCCCTTCATTTAGGTCACCAAATCCAAATCCTCCATGTACCTTCTCATACCCTTGCCTCTGCACTCCCACATGACCATTGAAATCTCCCCCTATAAAAAGCTTCTCTCCACAAGGTATCTCTTGAACCACATCATCCATCTGTTCCCAAAATTGCTCTTTAGTGAGATCATCCAAGCCCACTTGGGGCGCGTAAGCACTAATAATATTCACTATGCTCTCTCCAATCACAAGCTTAACTAAAATAATCCGATCTCCTTTCCTCATGACTGTGACTACCAAGTTCTTAAGGTGCTTATCTACTATGATGCCTACCCCATTTCTATGCCTATCCTTACCCGTATAATAAAGCTTATACCCTGTGTCTTCTATCTCGCTAGCCTTCTCCCCTACCCACTTAGTCTCCTGAAGGCAAGCTATACTAATTCTCCTCTTAATCATGGTATCAACTAGCTCCCTAGACTTACCCGTTAAAGTCCCTATATTCCAAGTTGCTAAACGGATCCTATAATCCTGGGCTAGCTTCTTTACCCGCGCTCGTCCAGGCACGCGCGAGAACCCTTGCTCACTTCTCACCACACCCGGGCGCCGATGTGGCGCCCCATGCCCATTTTTCGAAGCACCCGAAGGCAGGCACAACGCGTCGCTTAAAGGGAACGCCCTAGCATGTCTCGTTGTATGATTAAGGTTCATGTCATAAGGTTCTAACGGGTTTTTTTTATGTGCTGGCTGTCAGCTACCTAACGCACAACCCTCCTCCTTTATCCGGGCTTGGGACCGGCTGAGATCCAAAGATAAGGCTTTAAGAACGTCTCAGGCGGAGTTTCTTAGCGTTCTTAGTGAAGACTGAAAAGTTAATACAGGACCATTGGAATGTATAAGCATCTTGCACTATCTTGAATTGTTATGTGAATGGAAACGGGAATGTTTACCTTGAAGTGGCGCCCAAAAGATGATGACGAAACTTATCACAAAAAAAAGGAAGATGATGACGAGGGTCATGGATATTGATGTACTAAATTCTATTACTTACTATTACACGTCCGGATCTTAAATATTGAACGGGACTCAATGTAGATGCATGCATCTTGTACTATCTTTGATTATTACGTGAATGGAAATGGGAATATTTTACCTTGATGGGACATTTTAATTTGGAGCACCTTGATGCATAAGGGAATAAGGCCGCTAGTGCTTGGGCTAGCACATCACTTGCCCCTTAAGCTCTTTATATTCATTCAAATCATTCTTTACGGGATCTTTCTCAATATTTCACAATGGTAATTTGAAACTGTTGGGAAACGAATCCCAGAACCCAGTAATTACGAGTACAGATTAAACAACAAAAATAAACACAAACCCTACGAGGCGGAATTAGGGTTTACCTCTCATCCGTAGACACGAACGCTTGACTTGTTTAATTATTTTAGAACTTGACAGACCCGATTACTGTCTACAACAAACTTTGCTTTACAGTACCTCATGATCTTCTGCCATATTCCCTTATATCTCGATCATGTAGCCAAATGTGGACTTCTACATGATCTCTTTGTTCTCTCTCTCATAGCATCTATTCTAATTTTCTGAATGACTGTTGTTCAGACGTAGAGAACTTAACGATATATTTATAGGGTTAGAGCAGGGACCTGAGGAAAAATAAATTTGGGCTCCTAGGCACATAATGCTTGTACCATACAGCTCTGCTCAAACTTACCAAAAGTCATAACACACCTAGCTATCTGAATTCAAAAGCAGATTTGACATTGAAGTTCCATACAACACTGTATCCTATTGAGTCATGTTAGAAGTAAGGGTACTGGGGCTGATTGTTCCCTGGATAGTTTCGGTCACTCGGACTGCAGTACGGGATTACAGTGGAAATGATCTTTGGGGCCGATTGATTGTTCCCTAGATAGTTTTGTTCAGACTCTGGTGGGACATAGCTAGCTTTTTGTGAGACTAGAGTACTGGATTGGAGTGGAAATGACCTTTGTATCGATAGATTCTTTACACCTTCAACAAAATAGGGAGGTAAGATTTTGAATACCTCGAACATAATGGGCCGATTGATTCTATTACGGCGATCATCCTTGCAGGTGAAGGACCCAAAGTCCTCTACTTGAAACGTTAGTCACTAAATCACCCTTTTTCCTTCCTCATTAATGCTTGCCAGAGTGATAGATCTCCTTGAGAGTGTAAGCTCTTCATGTTTAAGGAGAGTATTTAGTCATCGATCAACACCCACGTCTTTTGCTAACCTTTGAATCCAGAAACACAAAAGTGTAACAAGTATTGCTAAAAAATGTTATAGAGTCCAATTTCAATTAAATGTTGAATTTCACCCAAACTTTTGAATCTATAACATCTTCTGGCTCTAGAATGAGAAAAATTAGTGAACCATGATTGTCAAGTAAAGGTAAACACTATAAAAATGTAAACGACATATAGCATAAACGATAGCGGTTGAGAAAGTAGTTCGTCTGGGTTATTTCTGATTAGAGGTGTCAAATGGGCCTTGCCGGCCCGCCACGGCACGGGCCCGGCACAAAAAACTCCGGCACGGGCACGGTTTGGGCACGGTAAAAGTTGGGCATGGCACGGCACGACACGGTCTGAGGCGGCACGGGCACGGGCACGGGGCACGGGGCACGGAAAAGGGTGGGCACGGCACGGGCACGGCACGGTAGTTGGCCTGGCACGACACGGCACGACACGGTCTAAGCTGGGCACGGCACGGTAGTTGGACTGGCGTGGCACGGCACGGCACGACAGGGACTTAATCAGGCACGGCACGGACTTAATCAGGCACGGCACGGGCACGGCACGGTTTTAGTGTGGCACGGCATGAGCACGGGCACGGGCACGGGCACGGCACGGCACGGCACGGGCACGACACGGGCACGGGCACGGCACGGAAGTGTAAAGGGCACGACATGGTATAATAACGAAAAGAATTAGTTAGGGAAAATAAAAATAAAATAAGGAAAATAAATTTTATTTTATTTCAAAAAATGAGGAAAAATAAAAAATGAATTTTTGAATAATAAAAGTGAAAATTTTGATTTTTGAATTGGTAGGTGAAAAATAATTTTTTGTAATTACGCAATATGTCACGGAGAGAGAGAGAGAGAGAGAGAGAGAGAGAGAGAGAGAGAGAGAGAGAGAGAGAGAGAGAGAGAGAGAGTTTTCATCAAATAAATGGACTTTAGAAAAATAAATAAATACATAATAAATAAAAAAATACATTTTTATTAAATAAATAAAGTTGCCAAATGCCATAATAATGAAAAAAAAAGATGGAAATAAAAAATGATTTTTTGAATAATAAAAGTGAAAATTTTGATTTTTGAATTGATAGGTGAAAAATATTTTTTTGTAATTGCGCAATATATCACGGAGAGAGAGAGAGAGAGAGAGAGAGAGAGAGAGAGAGAGAGAGGGAGTTGAATTTAGAATAAGTTTTCATTAAATAAATGGACTTTAGAAAAATAAATAAATACATAATACAAAAAAATACATTTTTATTAAATAAATGAAGTTGCCAAATGCCAAATAAAAAATGATTTTTTGAATAATAAAAGTGAAAATTTTGATTTTTGAATTGATAGGTGGAAAATATTTTTTTGTAATTACGCAATATATCACGGAGAGAGAGAGAGAGAGAGAGAGAGAGAGAGAGAGAGGGAGTTGAATTTAGAATAAGTTTTCATTAAATAAATGGACTTTAGAAAAATAAATAAATACATAATACAAAAAAATACATTTTTATTAAATAAATGAAGTTGCCAAATGCCAAATAAAAAATGATTTTTTGAATAATAAAAGTGAAAATTTTGATTTTTGAATTGATAGGTGAAAAATATTTTTTTGTAATTACGCAATATAGCACGGAGAGAGAGAGAGAGAGAGAGAGAGAGAGGGAGTTGAATTTAGAATAAGTTTTCATTAAATAAATGGACTTTAGAAAAATAAATAAATACATAATACAAAAAAATACATTTTTATTAAATAAATGAAGTTGCCAAATGCCAAATAAAAAATGATTTTTTGAATAATAAAAGTGAAAATTTTGATTTTTGAATTGATAGGTGAAAAATATTTTTTTGTAATTACGCAATATAGCACGGAGAGAGAGAGAGAGAGAGAGAGAGAGAGAGGGAGTTGAATTTAGAATAAGTTTTCATTAAATAAATGGACTTTAGAAAAATAAATAAATACATAATACAAAAAAAATACATTTTTATTAAATAAATGAAGTTGGCAAATGCCATAATTATGAAAA
>CM037155.1:16298340-16358340 GCA_020921065.1 Vaccinium darrowii
GTGTCAATTCTGGGCAGGTTGTGTGAATTCTGGGCAGGTTTGTGTGCAATCTGGGCAGGTTTGTGTGCAATCTGGGCAGTTTGTGTGAATTCTGGGCAGTTTGTGTGCAATCTGGGCAGGTTTGTGTGCAATCTGGGCAGTTTGTATGAATTCTGGGCAGTTTATGTGAATTCTGGGCAGGTTTGTGTGCAATCTGGGCAGTTTGTGTGAATTCTGGGCAGTCTGTGCAATCTGGGTTTAGGTGTTGGGGTGGTTTGGGGGTTGGGTTTTAGGGGTTGGGATTTAGGGGTTGGGGTGGTTTGTGGGTTGGGGTTTAGGGTTTAGGGGTTGGGGTGGTTTGGGTTTAGGGTGCAATCTGGGCAGTTTTGTGTGAATTCTGGGTAGTTTGTGTGAATTCTGGGTTGTTTTGTGTGGAATCTGGGTAGGTTTGTGTGCAATCTGGGTACTTTGTGTGAATTCTGGGCAGTCTGTGCAATCTGGGTTTAGGTGTTGGGGTGGTTTGGGGGTTGGGATGGTTTGGGGGTTTGGTTTGGGGGTTGGGGTGGTTGGGGTTTAGGGTTTAGGGGTTGGGGTGGTTTGGGGGTTGGGGTTTAGGGTTTAGGGGTTGGGGTGATTTGGGTTTAGGGTTTTAGGGTTTAGGGTGCAATCTGGGCAGTTTTGTGTGAATTCTGGGTAGTTTGTGTGAATTCTGGACTGTTTTGTGTGAATTCTGGGCTGTTTTGTGTGAATTCTAGGCAGTTGTGTGCAAAATCTGGGCAGTTTTGTGCAAAAACTGGGCATGTTTGCAAAATCTGGACAGTTTTGTGTGCAATCTGGGCAGTTTTGTGCAATTTGGGCAGTTTGTGTGCAATCTGGGTTTAGGGGTTTTGGGGTTGGGGTGGTTTTGGGGTTAGGGTTTAGGTTTAGGGTTTCGGGTTTGGGGTTGGGTTTAGGGTTTAGGGGTTGGGGGGGTTGGGTTTAGGGTTGGGGGTTGGCACTACTACAAAAAGGCATAAAGATCACGGTCTTTTGGTGTGATCTTTTACTTTCAATCTCGGTCAAAAAACCGTGATCTTATCTAGTGTGATTAAAAGTCTCCATCTTTCAATCATGCTTCTAAACCGTGATAAAAACTTATGAAAAACTGTGATTAAAACAAAACAAAAAACTGTGATATTTGACAATATAACATCTCAGTTTTTCCTAAAAACCGTGATTGTTTACAGAGAAAAGATCTCAGTTTTTAGTAAAACCATGATTAAAAAATGGAAAAAACCGTGATGAAAAAAATTTCCTCGCTAATATAGGCATCCAAAAATTGCATTATCTTGCAAACCTTGCTTCCATCTAGATTTGATCCTTTGACCTCTTGCACAAGACAAGTAACACCTATCCACCCCACCAATTATGCATTTCATTATATTGTTGAACTATTTAATATATATAATAGTTTTTGTAGGTCTTTCACTTGCCCATATTAGTTTCTTGAACATTGACTATGATTTTCTAGGCTTTATGTACTCTTATAGTTTCCAATCTTGTTTGAGAAAATTTAATTTTTGGTTACAAAAATAATTTTTTTTGTTCATATTCTATGAGTTTCTGACAATAATTTTTTTTTTGGGTTTAAAAGGGATGTCCCATCTTCCAATTCAACAAAGTTTCCTTCCATCAAAACATCTAAATCCCTCTTCTCTTTCTCAGCATATTTATGATCCTCCAACTCAATAATTTTCATCAAATTGAAACTTTTCTCCCCATAAAATTTTACTCTCAACCGTTCTCCAATATCCATCACATTTTGAGCTTTCTTTAACAAGACAGAAAACATACTCCCTCCGTCCCTTTTTGTTTGTCATTTTTTGATAATCGTGTTAGTTTTCGATCGCTTATATCTTTTAATATCGATCTCCAAATATATGCAATATGGATCTTGTTTAATAGTTCACGATTAATTCTATTATACAAATTTTTTAAAACGGTGAAAAACATTATAGATTGAAAGATATAAGCAATTTAAGGCGTATTAGAAAATGGAATAATTGACAAACAAACTTGGACGGAGGGAGTAAGAAAGATCTCAGTTTTTGTAAAAACGTGATAGAAAAATTAGAGTTAGATTTTTTATCACGGTTAAGTACATAAACCGAGATGAAATACAGTTTTAATCTCGGTCATCTATAAAACGTGATTAAAAATGAAAATGAAATTATCTCACCTTACTTACAATCACACTTTTTAAATGACTGTGATTAAAACTCTTACTTACAATCACACTTTTTAAATGACTGAGATTAAAGCTTAATTTTATTACTATTTTCAATCACGTTTTATAGATGACCGAGATTAAAACTGTCTTTCATCTCGGTTTATGTACTTAACCGTGATAAAAAAACCTAACTCCTATTTTTTAATCACGGTTTTACAAAAACTGAGATCTTTCTTATTTTTGAGGCGTGATCTTTAAACATTTTTGTAGTAGTGTGGGGTGGGTTGGGGTTGGGGTTGTTTTAGGGTTTATGGTTTTAGGGTTTACGGGTTTTGGGGTTGGGGTGGTTTTGGGGTTAGGGTTTAGGGTTATGGTTTAGGGTTTCGGGGTTGGGGGTTTGGGGTTGGGTTTAGGGTTTAGGGGTTGGGTTTAGGGTTGGGGGTTGGGGGTTGGGGTGGTTTGGGGTTGGGGTTTGGTTTAGGGTTTTAGGGTTTATGGTTTTAGGGTTTAAGGTGTAATCTGGGCAGTTTTATTGGCTATGATGATACACGTTGATTGTTGTTTTGGAATAAGTTAATAGGCGGGACAACATTAGAAGGTCAATTTGGCAACTAATGTTGAAACCCTATTTATGCTGTTGTGCATGTTTTTTGGCTATGATGATAAACGTTGGAATAAGTTATAGGCGGGACAACATTAGAAGGTCAATTTGGCAACTAATGTTGTAACCCTACAGAGTATCTGAGCCATTCTTTAATTGTTGCATATATATATATATATATATATATATATATATATATATATATATATATATATATATATATATTTTTTTTTTTTTCTACTTTTTCAGTTGATTGTTGTTTTGGAATATGTTTTGAATGACAGGTTCGAAGATTCAAAAAATCGCGGAAGGCCAGAAGATTCAAGAAACTAGTGTGCAAGACCAATTTCAACATTTTTATACTTACTTGTAATTGTTGTTTTATGTTTCTAGGTTGTATTTTTTTGCTACTTTTTTTTATTCGGAATAAAGTTGTAAAATATAATGTTTGAGACTTATATTTTTTGTTTGAATGAAAAAATGCAACCTAGTTTTGTATCTCTCTCTCTCTCTCTCTCTCTCTCTCTCGCGCACGCGCGCTTGGCGCAAGAAATAAATTTTCATTACAATTCGGGCAATTAATTCAAATTTATTACAACTCATTTTCATGACAATTCGGGCAATTAATTAAAAAGAGTAAGTTAATTAAATTTTTTTTTTGTTTTTTTCCCTTATTTACATAACAAACAAAATAAGGAATTAAGCGGGCCGGCACGGCACGATTAAGTAAACGGGCCGGCACGATTAAGTAAACGGGCCGGCACGACACGATTAAGTAAACGGGCACGGCACGACACGACACGTCTCAAAAGATTAAGCGGGCCGGCACGGCCCGACACGATTTAAAAAAACGGCACGACACGAGTCAGACGATTAAGCGGGTCGGCACGGCACGACACGGCACGATTAATTAAGTGGGCCGGCACGGCACGGCACGGTTACAAATCGGCATGGCACGGCACGACACGAGTCAGACGATTAAGCGGGTCGGCACGACACGGCACGGCACGATTAAGTAAGTGGGCCGGCACGGCACGGCACGGTTACAAATCGACACGGCACGGCACGGCACGAATGAAGAAAAATGGCACGGCACGGGACGATTGAAAATGGGCACGGCACGATTTGGCACGGCACGGCATGGCACGGTTAAGGAAACGGGCACGGCACGGCACGGCCCAGGCACGGTTGGCACGGAAGAAAAGCGGCACGGCACGGCACGACGGGCCTGTTTGACACCTCTATTTCTGATCAAGAGTAGATGGATATACCATTTGTTTAACAAACATGCACCGTAGTGAATACTCAACAATAAGAACCACATAAAGTTGCATCACATTTGTGTAATCGAGTCTTGTTTAAGTGTTGGAGGATAGTACATGGTATTACATTACATAATAATTTGTTTTCCATGTTTGGCTCAAAAAAAATTTACGTTCAAATGGTTTGGACTTTGGAGGTGTTGGAATTGTGCCTTGAATTTCCTCTTTTGGAAATTTCCTATTATGTTTAAGATTTCCTATTGCGTTTAGGATTTCCTATTGTGTTTAGAATTTCTTATTTTTATAAATAGGAGCCTTGTGGCCTCCTACGGCTTTGGACTTCTTAAGTGAATCCCTTTGAGGGAGCCCCTATGGGATTTCCCGTAGTGTGTTAGGGTTTCTTGGTCGTTCCATTGATAGTCTTTAGTTCATGGGATTGGATATCAGGGTTTTGACTGTCTCTATCATATTTGTGAGACGTTTGATGCTCTGTAAGTACCTCCTCAGAGATTTGCCCCTAGACATCTGTTTGGTGCTTCAATTAGAGTTACAGGTATAGCCGGCTCTTTGTAATCTCTCCCCGTTCATAGTGAATCCTCTCTCGCTCTTCGCCCGTGGACGTATCTCTAGAGCTTCGTGCTTAGGGGGAACCACGTAAATCTTTGTGTCCTTGATTTTCGCTTGTTGGTTGTTTTCTCTAACTTCATGACCTGTCTCAACAGGAGGGACATCCTATCCTCTCTTCTCCAGTGTACACACATAGTTTTCAGCCATTTTCCCCATCTTCTTTTATGTCCCAAATTCCAAAATTCTAGTACCAAGGGCGCCCTTGTAGATCCCCTTCGGTATCTGATTGGTTACTTCGCATTGTCCCTTGTGTAAGTATTTAACTTTTTTATTTTGCATCATGATTTCAATTTTTTAATTCCATCACTTATATATCTTTCTCTACATGCAGTGGCTGTTTGATTGCTCCTGTGTCGAAATACATTCTTCCAGATTGGAAGGCTGTGGCGATGGCCTCGTTTGTATTGTTTCTCCACAATTGAAAATGGAGTGCAATCGCCCCAGTTCTTTTGGTCATGGAGAAAACCAAATTGGACTGAAGGAGTTTGAATACAGTAATATTGTTGTCGACTGCTATATTTGGACTTGGACTGTTGGCATTGGCCGCAGCTGTTGGAGTGTCTATGGACTACATCATTTTGATTATCATTGTTGGAGTTCAGTTTTAGATCTTTTTATGTGTTCTGAAAAATAAGGTGTTCGTTACTACCAGTATTCTAGTAAAAGCGGTGCACGTAGTTTATCTAGCAAATAGCATTGCCGATAACATGAAAACCTAAAGGAAATGTTTCAGCCTTTGCGAAATCTTAATTGCATTTGATTAGTGTTTCATAGTTTAAATTGATGCTATCACAAAACAAGGAGGAGGGGCTACACTAAGAAAAGGCCCTAGGTAATTGAATAAAAATTGTAGTGTACACGAACGAAGCATCAGTGTGATGTGCATGTAAATGTTCGAGTTTTGATTACAGAGGTTTCAATGGCATTAAGACAGTGAGGGTTGTTTTGATTCGTATAGAAGTGAAATACTCAGAGTTCGGCAAGAAAGGAAGCTGACTAAAAAATGGGGCATTGGAAGAAAAGGGGATCATGAGAACTAAACCCTAACTCTCAGAGCACTAACATTATAGCAATTAAGCTAATTAGAATCTATTTAGGTAATTAACATACTCCAAAACAACAATAATGCCAAGTATACCTAATAAACGGCAAAATAAATAAATAAATAGAATGCGCCATCAGTAGAAGACAAATACAAACTTAATTATTTGGATTTAGGCATAAAGTTAGGGTGTAATAGGTTTTATTAGAGTACACGGTTATTTGACTTGTCTTCTTGCTTCCTTTCCCTAGTTTTTTTTATCAGAATCTGCAAATTCATGAAAAGCCAAACGGCACTTACAATGACTCCGTCCAAATAGACAGACAAAGATCTAGTAAAAAAAAACCTAACAAAACAGGACATAAAACATTAACGTGCAAAGTAAGAAGCTCTCTCAATCGTTTAGACATGAGCCTCTAGCTCTCTAACACATACTACATGACGCACGCAAATCAGGTGTGCCGGTACACCGCGCAAAAGTCGGGTTTAGTGTGAGTCGTCAAGGAATGAGAGTGAACTCCTTATAGGTTGTCTAGATCTGAATCAGCTACCCAGCAAATCAAGAATCGACGAAGTTGGCGACCACGGCGAGCAAAGAAGTTGCTCGGATGACCAGAAACGCAGCCAAAAAACGAACCTTTACTAACCCACCACCAACAGCCCACCAGATCTGGGAACCATAATGGTAACAACCGGACTGGGGAAACCAGCCAGTAGAAGATGGCGGAAAGGACGCCAGAAAAACAAAAAAACAGCATTCTCGACCTCCTCCTTTATTGGACGACCCCCAACAGCCGCCAACCACCAAGCTGAACACCTGCCGCCTCACCATGCTAGCCAGAACATGAGGAACCCATATCTACGCAAAAAATGTGAACTAGACTGCCAAGAACCGAAATCAAACGCAAAAAAACAAACACAGGTGTGGGGAGAGGACACATTGAAGGGAGGGAGAGGGAAGAGAGAGGAGAAGAGGTAGGGGGGAGGGGTGGAAGAGGCACCAGGCGCCAACTCCCCTCCCCCCAAAACCCTAGCCGCCGCTTGAGTGGAAAAGAGAGGGAAAGTTTTTAGAGAGAGAAAGGGCGAGAGAAAAGAGTTGCCTCCTTTCCTTAGTTAAAGGTTACGAACAATTACTAATTGTGCAGACTAATTCCAGAACAGAAGGCCAAGTGGTGGAAATCGGACTTACAACAACACTGTTGCTTGTTGAAAATAAATTGTCCATCATAGTTCCCAATTCAGAGGTCCATTTGCCGGTAAGCATCCTTTCGATCTACCCCCCCCCCCCCCCCCCCCCCCCCCCCCCTCAATGAGTGGATGGTTGTTGGTTATCAGTTGAACTGGCCAAATGTTCATTTAACGGGCGGATCTCTGTAGGGGCTGAGGGTGGCCCATCCCCCCAATTTCCTATGTTGGAGTATATTTTTTTTATATTTTTAATAGATATTTTTATGAAAATTATAAAATTTAAAAAATAATTGACAAGTAAGAACAATTGTCATTTCGAAAACACTAAGTTTTCGTGAATAACATTGTGCGATAATAATACTGCAGTTGTCGAATATTATAAAAAACAATAGTTGAATTAATTTTTTATTTACCAAAATTGACCAACAAAACTCGAATGACTGGTTTTAGTCTTAAAAAAAAGTTACAGAACCAAGAATTCTTTATAATTTGCCCCCCTGATTTCAATTCCTTGCTTCGTCACTGGTTCATTTCACTATACATTATGCTACTGCACTAGGTTTTATCACAATATGGGCACCAAATGTTTTGGTTGTTAATATTTTCTCAGCAGTCTACAATTTTAGATGTCGATCAAAAGTTATTCATTCCGTTCTCAGGCCGTGGTCGCCAGTAAGATTCACTTGATATCCAAGGACATGGAGAGCATGCTACTGTTAAAGTTGAAGTCATATTAATTGGAGGTGCCACTATATTGCTTTCTGTCTCGGATAGAGAAACCAAATGCCGAATTAGTCTTGGATTGCAACTTGCAGTTTATGGTGTGATTTATTTCAAAACTTTTTTAATCATATCAAGAAGAACTCCTCGTGTTGATTTCATATTTTGTCAAAGATTGCTTTGACCTAAATTTGGATTGCAAATGCTACAAGTTGATTCTCGTGTTACAAACCATGCATAATCCAAATTTTCATCACATGAGGTTCTCTTTCTTCAATTTTGTAGCGAAATCTATCATTGGGTACATCAGTTTAATCATGCGTTACGTACATCAGTTCAAAATTAATTCATTCTACCCTCTTCATCTTGGAGGATTGCATACTTTTTGTTTCGGGTGCACTCTAGTGCAAGACCCCTTCGTATTTTCAAGCCACACATCCTGCATTAGAGAGAGAAACATGCTTTTATGTGTTTGACAAAATGTCCCTTTCATTTTGGACTTCAATGAATTAGGTGTTTTATTTTCATCCAACTTTTGATTGGATTCCCGTCCCCTCTCCCCCAACTTCATGTATCCTTTGTCAAGTTTTCTTAAATGAACTTTTTGGTGGTCTAAAATTTTTGGAATTCACTGAATTTCATATCTGGTTTGAAGTAGTCCATTTGCTACTTTGAACGTTTATGGTTGATCTTTATACGATCCCCCATGTATGCTGCAATTAACTTAGAACTGCTTATGGTCAATGGAATATAGTTAATCCACAACAATCAATTATTGCTAATGACGTCCAGTACAATCTTTTATTACAGCATCACCAATCGCAAAACAGACAATTGTCCAAAGTCGAATAGCAAACAATCACATGCAACACACGTATTCAACAACTAGTACGTACGTATAAAGGTTGAACACCAGTACCACATGCAACAAGGCTACATACTCTCGTACTTGGTCTCAGTATTTTGTTAGACGGTAAATTTCAGCGTCCCAAAATTATTCTCTTAATTACCAAAATGTTTTTTTAATTAATTTATGAAATGTACAATTTTAGATCAAAGACCCTAATGTGATCCACAAAATAGAGGTTGAAATGGTCTCAGAATGAAGTGAGGCATTACAGTTGTTCTACAACCACTACAAGAAAAATCATAATTTGCGAGGAATGAAATTCGTCTTAAATGGCACACTTTTCCTCGCCAATGGTATAGGCGAGGAAAATATTTTGTCACTAGTTTTGTCGACAAAGGGTTGTCGCAGAAGGTTACATGGCGAGGAAATAAGAATTTCCTCGCCTATAATGAGTTTTTGACGACGAAATAATTTCCTCTCCTATATTAAGTTTTGGCGAGGAAATATTTCGTCTCCTATATCGATGATTTTTTGTCGATAATTCATCAATTTCCTCGCCAATAATGATGGAAATCGATCTTGGAAAATTACATAGGCGAGGAAAATTTTCGTCGGCAAATAATTTAATTTAAATATTATAAAATTACATAGGCGAGGAAAATTTTCGTCGGCAAATAATTTAATTTAAATGTTATTTAAATTACATAGGCGAGGAAATTTTTCGTCGGCAAATAATTTAATTTAAATGTTATAAAATTACATAGGCGAGGAAACTTTTCGTCGTTAGAAAGCTTCTTAAAGAAACCTCTTTAGTGAGAAAAAATTTCGTCACCTAAAGAATATATATGAGGAGTATAGGTGACAAAATAAATTGTGTCACATTCCTTTGAGAATACAATCCTGTTCATTTTAGAATTCAATAGATATCAAACAAAAACCCTGTATTACATTACATTTCACCAAAATAACTAACATATATTCATAAACCTTCAGAATAGTTAGTATTCTACACCAATTAGTTCATCCACCATAGGATCTAATGCATCCATGTTCCGAAGACAAAAAGTAAGAAATAATCAAACTAGACCATATCATGTTCTTATCCTATGCATCATCCAAAAAGAAGACCCAATCTTCATAAAATAAAATAAAAAAGAGCAAGTCGTCACATATTGATATATCCAAAAAAGAAGTCTTCAATGAAAATCATATACTCTCATCTTTCCCACTATCCAACCTTCTGCCTATTCAATCTGCAAAACATCAAACAAGATTACAAAATATTGTTACGATTTTGATAATAGAATAAGAAAATTTATGTAAACTTAACAAATATAATGTGTCACGCCCCGTCTCAGGACAGCGCCAATTGGCCCATCCCGACACAACGCATGGCACCCGGCCCAATCAGACCAACCTTAGATCACACAAGCAAAAGGTGGCACCCAGCCCAATCAGACCAACCTTAGATCACACAAGCAAAAGATTAAAAAGTTAAACAGTTCATTATTTATAACTTCAAAGAGCGTCTTACAATGTACGGCGGAAGACTGACATACGTGAACAAAAAAAAAAACAAGATTATACGCTTAAATACAAGGCCTGGGAACAGACCCTCTTGGCCAACAAAACCATCACTATCTACATATAACCAAGCCCCGACCCGCCTCACTCGAGCGAGGTGCAACCACACGATCAAAACCTATAGTGGATGCGACTCGACACTGCAAAACTGGAACCCAAGATGGATTCCAGGAGTGTATGTGAGTCATAGATGCAACAACCAAGAATACAGCACTAAATGCATTTATATTCGGTAAAATTGATTAGTCGACATCAAGTCCAAAGATTCGGCTCTAAGCCACATGTATTGCACTTATGCCATCGGCCCAAGGCCACTTAATCGGCGCGTCCGCCATGTATCGGCACATTTGCCCATTTCCGGTCCGATGGCCCCATTAATGGCACTTATGCCACAAATTATAATAACTCACTTCTAAGAGGAATTACATCTGTGAAAAACCACTCACCGTGATCCTCAAAAAGGAATGTACAACTATGGTTTCGGCACCTCCGATGTGCCTGTATCCGTACCTGAAATAGGTATCCACATTAGCTTTTGGCTTAAGCAATATACTCGTAAAAATGAGCAATTAGCCCAGTTCGCACCAGCAATAACATTCTAATGTCACTTCTAACAGGTATCAACAAACATCTCTACACCCAAAACTCAGTTCTCAACACTTAAGAGTCTATTTCCAGTAACAAGATGTAAATTACAGCATGTACCAGCGCTAAACAGGCATTTACAGCAGCTACGCAGGTCATTTACAACATAAAAATAACACTTTCAGCCACTAAACTTTATTTCCAGCAAGTTTCAGCCCTTAACAGGTCAGTTTCAGCACCCAATAGGGCAGTTTCAGCACTTCAAAATGCATTCCAGCAACTAAGAGCAGTTTCCTGCATCTAAATAACTCTTACAGCAGCATTTTCAGCCTTAAAAAGGCATTTTCAGCAACTACAAAACAGTTTCCTGCACTTAACTACACAGTTTCAGCAACCTCAGTGGCGAATTTAACCTAGAAACTTCAATTAGAAGCATAACCCATCTAGAGTTCACATAAATACATGAAATTAAAGCACTAGAAACATGGAATTCAAGTCTAGCACGTGTATTTACCTATGTTTGAGCTTCAATCAAGCGCAGGTAAGAAAACCCAGTTGATTCCCTCCTCTTCTCCCCTCTCTCTCTCTCTCTCTCTCTCTCTCTCTCTCTCTCTCTCTCTCTCTCTCTCTCTCTCTCGTGTACTCTATGTACGAGCCAAGTGTGGGTATGACTAAGGAAAGGAAAAGGGACGTGGAAGTATATAAGCTTTTACAGAGGCAAAATGTTGCCCGTCGCTCGAAGAATCAGTAAGTCGGGCACTTCGTGGCCCGAAAACGGCTAAAATTGAGCCATCGGCATGCCAAACTTTACTCCACTGCAATTTTCTTGATTTGTATGGCTCATGCAAGTCATATTATGTATTTATGATTTTACAGAGGCAAAATGTTGCCCATCGCTCGAAGAATCAGTAAGTCAGGCACTTATGGCCCAAAAACGGCAAAAATCGAGCCGTCGGCATGCCAAACTTTACTCCACTGCGATTTTCTTGACTTGGATGGCTCACTCAAGTCATATTACGTATTTATGATTTTAAAGAGGCAAAATTTTGCCCGTCGCTCGAAGAATCAGTAAGTCGGGCACTCTGGGGGCCGATAACGGCTAAAACCAAGGCGTCGGCAAGTCAAATTATGCTCTGATGGTATTTTCTTGACTTACATGGCCCAAAACAGGTATATTAAGTATTTATGACTTCACGGAAGAAAAATATAGCTCGTCGCTCGGGAAATTGATGAATCGGGTACCCTGGGGGCCGAAAAACGGCTAAAACCAAGGCGTCGGCAAATCAAATTCTGGTCTGATGTATTTTCTTGACTTGGATGGCTCGCACTAGCCATGTCATGTATTGGTGACTTTATGGAGGTAAAATATTGCCCATTGCACCGGAAGTTGACAAATCGGGTGCTTGGAGGCCCGAAAACGGCTAAAAATCATGGCGTTGGCATACCGGATTTTCTTGATTTAGATAGTTCAAACAAGTCACTTTATGCACTTGAGACTTTATAGAAGAATTATATCGCCCGTTGCTCAAAAATTTGATGATTGGATACTATGAAATCCAAAAAAGGCTTACAAATGAGGTGTCGGCGTATCGGGTATGCTCCACCACTGTTTTCTCACATTAGATGGTTCCCCCAAGCCATATTGAGTATTTTTGGCCTACTGGAAGTATCGTTTCACCTACGGCTTGAGAAATCATTGATTGGACATTCCAAAGTCCAAATATGGCCTAAAATGAAGCATTAACATGCCGGATTGCATTCTACTGCCATTTTGTCAGTTTGAATGGTTCCAACAAGTTGCATTGGGAATTTATGACTTTTTGGAAGTGTTTCTTTGCATGTTGGCTAAAAAGTTCAAAGATCGGACCCTTTGAGGCCCGAAAATGGCCTAAAAACGAAGCCGCTGACATGTCAAAACATGTCACAACACTATTTCTATCATTTGGTCCATTCGCACGGGTTACATTACTCATTTATGACTTGGAGGAAGCATCGTTTCACGCCCCAACCAACAAATCGGAAATTCGGTACCTTTAAGACGAAAAACGGCCTAAAACAAGGCACCGGTGCGTCAAAACTCCTTATAAGGCTATTTCTTTGATTTGGGGTATTCAAACAGGTTATATCATCAGTTTATGACTTGGTGATATCGTTGTTTTGTGCGTTTGTTGGCAGATCAAGATTCGGATACTCCAAAGACCAAAAAAGACCCGAAATGGCACCATCGGCATGTCCAAACTCATTCCATTGCGAATTCCCCGAGTTATTCCACTCACACGAGTTTTATCATGTATTTATGACTTGGGGGAATTAATGGTTCCAGGCGTTTGGTAAAAATTCAATGATCGGATGCCTTCGCCCCCGAAAACGGCCTAAACGGAGGCATCGACATGTCAAAACTTGTTATAGTGCTATTTCTATACTTTGGTACGCTCACATGAGTTATATTTGGAATTGATTTGGTTGGAATTTGGAAATTCATGGATATGTTTGTGTGTTTTTAAGGAGTTTGGATGGAATATAGACATCAAGAAAATTGAGGAGCTAAAGCCAAGTTTATAAATATTTATAATCTTTTAGACCAAGCATAGCCGATCAAAAAGTCAGCAAATTCTTTGTTTTCCAATTATGTAAAGAACTGCAGAAAGTATTTATTTGGAGAGTCAAAATATGAAAGATAGAAAGATTTATCAATTTAGTTCTACTAGCGGAAAAGCATGATGCACTAACCTGCAAGTCAATCATGAGCTTCACAAGCCAACACTCTAAGATACTCCAGTGTACCCTTGTTTTTTAAGAAACTCCAAAACACTAGCCAGAGTCCTCCCTTGTTGCTCTTTTGCCTCCACTAAATTGGCTATCGTGGCGTTTGCTTGCTCTTTAGCCTCCACTAGCTCGACTATTGTGGCGTTTGCTGCTTCAATTTTCTCAACATGCTCTTGAATTATCTCATCCCGCTCTTGAACCTTTTTCTCGAGGTTTGTTACATACTCATAACTATTCACATAGATCCTAACAGAGGAGGAAGGCCTCATGCCAAGTCCCTTGATATAACCCGACCTTTTCTTGAATACCTTAATAGATAGATCCTCTTGCGTCATCGGGACTGCACCTTCTTGCGAGTTATGTTCAGCCTCTATTTTTTCCATCTCATCCTGTCATTTTAAAGTAAATTGAATAATTTAAGTACGAGAAGTTTAGTAGATTCAACTTGTAATAAATTAGCAAACACAAGTACACAACAAAGTACACGTACAAACTTATCCTTGCATCCTGGAGAGATCCACTCATTTGTGTCTTTATTATAGTGGGTTGATTGGTATATTTCTTTCAATGGAGGCATGACACCATCTTTCATCTAAAGTAATATTTCATCAACAAATAAGTTAATTAAAAGCATGTTCATAGTGTAATAAAATTGAAGACATAAATAAAATTTTGTTCATAGTTTAATACAAAAGATATTATGTGAAACGCACCGCAGCGGCAACCCTAACTGAAAGTGACTTTGATCCACATCTATGTTTTAAGTGTTTCTCAGACGCCCTGTTGTTGGTGTTTACAAGTGATTGAGCCTGAAATGATCATAAACCAATAGAGATACAATAAACTATGAGGTAGGTTCAAGTTTAAGACCATCAAAGATTAGGATGCGACAAGAAAAAACCCATGGCTATGTATGTTGTGAGAGATTACCTACCACCTCTTATCATTCCACTTCTTATCTATTAAGCTTGTCCATTGCTCCAACTTGACATTACGTGGCGGGTTGCTTCTAGCATACTCCGGCCCCTTTGTCTCTAAAAGTTTCTTGTATTTTTTGTGCAGCCTGAAGGTGAAGTCACTCATTCTCCGACCACATTGCGTTGCCACCACCTTATCAACATCCATAGGATCTCCTTGCAAGTCAAACTTATCCTGCCATATTTGATATTTTAAGTAATGATATGATTGTAATTTATGAAACCATACATAAGTAGATCTTGCAACTACCGTTAATCGTTGAAGAATAGGCGCTTTAACAGTGTCATCTATGGCCTTCCACCTACGGACACCGAGGTCTATCACATTTGTCCGAACCTCATATCCAATCTTTGAGGCCATTTTAGTTGCATGCTCCCCTATCGGCGCACAAAACTGCGGTGGAATGGGAACTCTAAGCCTTCCGTCTTTATCAATGAGTCTTTGTGCCATTTTGCCTCGTGTAGGCCCACGGCCTTTTCCGACTTTGAGTGCTGTTGTAAAGAAAAGAAATAGGAGATAACATTTAGTGCTAAGTGGTAATGCAATTGAATTATCTGAACAACGTATAACAATTTAGAGCTGTAATGCACTTTAAAATTGCATTTCTGGACTTCAAAACTGAACTTTCATCACTTCAAAACTGAATTTTTGCACTTCAAAACTACTTTTCAGCACTTCAAAACTGATATCCAGCACTGCAAAACTGCATTTCGACACTCTAAAACTGCATTGTCAGCATATAAAAACTGCTTTCTGCATTTGAAAATCGCATTTCTGCACTTAAAAACTTCATTTCTGCACTTGAAAATCTCATTTCTGCACTTGAAAACTGCATATTCAGCACTTTCTGCATTAAAAAACTGCGTTTCTGCACTCTAAAACTGCAATTTCAGCATATTAAAACTGCATTCTGCATTTGAAAATTGCATTTGTGCACTTAAAAACAGCATTTTCAGCACATTCTACACTTAAAAACTTCATTTTTGCACTTGAAAATCTAATTTCTGCACTCTATAACTGTATTTTCAGCATATGAAAACTACATTTTGCATTAAGGAAAACTAGTGAGACCTTAACGGACTAATACCATAACAAAATTCTTAGAAATCAATCCGTTCAATTCTAAAGAATGTCTAGAGAGAGAGAGAGAGAGAGAGAAAATGGAAGTATATTCCAGCTGAGTTACGATCATTTTACAGGAGGAAAATACCCTTTTCCAAAACTAGTGAGGTCTCACTAGTTCTCCTTAATGGTCTCACTAGTTTGCCACAAGATGAATCTGAATCCTTAACAATCACCGTATAGGGACATTTATGCAAGTTTATCGAAAGACTAAAAAGCTACACTAAAAAGACTAAAAAGTAGCAGAAAATAATAGCTAAAATAAATCACCCACCAACGTCATTTTCAGCTAATGGCTCGCTTTGTGGCTGTGCAGATGGTAAGGCCTGAGTATGCATGTCCTGAGTATCCGTATCCATGTCAGGTTGCGGTGTAGATCGGGTGGCCCTTTCGGAGATCATACTTGAACCCCGTTGTTGATCTGGATTTGACTGTGTTGTTCGAAGACCTGGTCCCATGTTTGAGACCTACAAACATACAATACAAAATGCACAGGCATAAATATAAAATGTGTGATTCATTATTTTTTTTTTTGTCTATCATTAACTATAAATAAATATTGTACCTCTTCCTCAAAAGAATCGTCCAACTCATGGTCATAGTCATTGTCATTCTCGTCCTCTGAAGGTCTGTAGTCACCGTCATCCAATTCACCCCTATTACGCTTTCCACTCTCATTGGCACGTTCAGCCTGAACTGGACTTACCACAGAAGTTGCAATAGTTTTCACCCCATGCTGTTTACATCTCTCATTGTTCCTCTTTATATGCTCGTTTCTTAATCTCTCATAATCTGGTACGACATCATTGGCTAGAAAACCTGGTCTGAGCAGAATAGGTCTTCCTTTCGCCATTTTGTGTAACTATGATTATAAATAAGACAACATTGTAAACTAAATATATCCATACCAAGATAAATGAAAGAAGAAGAGCAAAAAAGAGCACCAAAACCCAAACAAGAGCTGCAAATCAAAACCCAAACAAGAGCTGCTGGACTTACTGGAACATTTTTCGTCATTCCTTGCTATTGGACTTCTATTTTGCTCAAGGTTTGCTCTAAAAATCAGACAAAAATTGGAGAACAGAGAGAAATCAGTCGACCAGAGTTTAGAGGTTAGAATGGAAAGTGATAGAGATTAGAAAAATTGGGGTTTAGAAATCAAAACCCAAACAAGACCAGACTTTAGATGATTATAAAACAAACCCACTACCCATAACCACCAAATGGTTTTCAATTGATGGCATTTCACAATTACACTAGTCATCATGGCGTCTGTCCACAAAGACCCCCAAGTCCTAACTTCTGTACTTGAGTGTACAAAACACCATCTAGAATTGCCAGTAAATGCACTCATAGGCCTTTCGAAAAAGAGATGGAAAAAAAAAAGCACAAATAAGAAACTTGTATGCGCTGGGTAAAGATTTTCCACTTCTGATCCTATGTAGTACCAGAGTAGTGTAAAGGAATTGTGTCCTAACTCATTCCATGGGGATCAAAACCAGTAGTTGATACTGAAGTAAGACCGAAATACTCCCAAGTGTTATCAAAAACAAATATAAGGGAGGAAAAACTCCACTTTCATGTCCCAGCATAGAACATCTCAACCTCCCTTCAAGTAGTCATAGTCATCTGTAGTCCAGCAATAATTAAACCGCGCCATAGATATCATAAATGCGAAACAAATACAATGAGACAGTTCTCTAACCATCAAAAGAATGAGGTAGTTCTCCAAATCTAAGAAGAAGACAAGCATATCACACTTTCCAATTACCAACATGCAAAATCAAAGGCACCAGCAACTTGTCACAATCTATGATTGCATAACGTGCATGCAATTGGATCTACTACTACATGTCAAATTGCAAGGAGGCCTAAAGAATCAACTAATGAATGATAAGTTCAATGATTCTAACTCCCTTGTTCCATCATTATTTACTCTCTTTTGGGATTTTTTTTTTTACCTACGCACCAAGATGGATCCATCAGCAGCCAAAGTAAAAAATTAAAGACTAGTCCAACAAATCTATCGCAGATAGCTTTTGTTTTTTGTGCCACTTAGCTACTTGCTGTTCTGCCTAACCATACTTGCAGTATACAAAACAAAGATCTTAGAAGAAGACTTCATTTTTTGGCTGCTGTAGTTCCCTTCTGAATCATCATCATTTGATTACCGGACGACAGTCACTCTGATCTAGCTCTCTAATCTTCAACCTTCTGTACTACAAGCTGCCAAACAAAGTTCATTCTAGTATAAATAAAATAAGCCCAAGGCTTCATGATGAAGTTTAGAATTGTGATTTAAACTACTGAATTTCACCATATTAGGCATCACACTAATAGGATGTTGGAGGTTCAAATTACACATGTATCATTAAGGAAAGCTCGATAGTTTAGAAAAAGAGAGAACACTGAAACAAACAGGTGCAAGCCTTTGTAAAAGTCAGATACACAAGGTGTGAGGGTAAGGCAGCTGATATAATTATAATGGTATACTGTGTAATGACAGAGTGAAAGAAGCACACGTATGTTTAAAGCAAGATGAGAAGTACATGTGGAAACTTTATAACCAACTCAAAATCAATTGGCATTGAGTGGAGAGGTCGCCTAGGCTCATGTACTAGTTTTTGGAGGTTATAATTAAACCAACATGGGACAAGCTCTAACATTACAAATAAACAAAACATATCAAAAACTGAATAAAGAAATCAAACCTCAAATTTCTCATGCCAAATAAAGGTTAAAGCCTTCGATCAAGAAAATAAAATAAAGGTTGAAAGCCTGAAAGGAAGTAATTACAAGGGTAATAATAAAAATTATTCAACATTGTTGGATAGCTTAGTATTCATTATGGGGCTTCCTTCATAGCTTAGAACAGGGGCCAATTGTTCTTTCTTAACATACCGACATCACTTTTTTTTGTTATCACACTAGTGGTCCTCTCTTTGAAGATTCCTTAGCCACAGATTGTGAGAATGACACCATAACTAACAAACAAACAATAGCACAAATAAATATATATAATAAAATACTCATTCTCAAAAGTAGTAGCATTTTATAATCCTTGACAGTGTGTTCTGGCCCCAGAATACATTGTGTTGACGCAAATCGGACCACTTGTTGGAGGATTTAGCTTTTAAGTAAAAAAATTGTTTCATCACTACCCAAATCGAGTAAGACTTTTGCTTCGCAATCAGTCTTACGACTCCCACAAGAATAACAAAGAGTTAAAAATACATATAGTGTCATTCTGGTTCCAAACTTCCATATAAACCAAGTAGATAAAACTATTTCGCAAAAAAAAATTTTCAAAAGCGAAATACGTCCCAACCAATAAGGTCCCAAGTATTGTATCGACCACCCAAAAACGACCAACTATCAATACCGATAGTGCACCGCACCCCCCAAATTAATAGACACACTCTCCACCATGTTTACCTAACAATTTTTCATTACAATACTCCCAACGGGTTCATTGCTGACCAAGGAAGGGTTCGTGTGTTTGGTACTCTCCACCATGTTTACCTAACAATTTTTCCTTACAATACTCCCAATTTTTCATTGCTGACCAAGGAAGGGTTCATGTGTTTGGTACTCTTATTCATCAGAAACTTGTTGGGTTTACCTGTCCCAATTTTTCATTGCTAATTGGAGGTGTACGCTTTTATATGTAATCGACAATGTGGCCTTGGGGTATTTAAGGAATCGATTTGTTAATTAGCTGAAGAAGACAGAGATAGAATAAGAGTGGGGTGAAGATAAACCTCGATTTCCAAGAATGTCCGGTGCGAGAAGCTCACGTTGCAGCCCACATTGTCGATTTCGGAACTTGCGATTATGGCTACTCCAGTTGCTGTCTCGGTAAATAAAGAGAGGACCAGAGGAGAAATTTTTGGAAAAGAAAAGAACAGCGTCGTGTCTCAGCCTTTTATCAAACAATACTGCTTTAGGGCTCCATATATTGTGCTTCTATTGAGAGAGGGATTGCACATCACCGATGACCAAAAGCAGAGGTACGCAGAGGTTCGCAGTTGTTCGCACCGCAGAGGTTCGCAGAGGTTTGGATCCTTGGGGTTGCCCTATTGGAAGCTGGGAATGGATTTTCTACAAAAACAGAGGTTCGCAGTTGTGAAATACTCCAGATGATCGGAGAGATTTGCTCAGCGAAGAGGGAGAGATGGATCGATTTCTAAAGAGATGACCACATTGTTGATTTCAGAATTGGGGACTCTTCGTGCTTTTTTTCTTTTTAGCTGATGTAAAACTCACTCAAATGAATAAGTTGTACCCTTTAATGTTAGAGACGAAATTTTTCCTCACCCATTAGATTTGGTATCCCGCCAACCCAGCAGATTTTTTTTTGCGAACAGTCCAAGTTTCCCGGTTAAATTTTGGAAGCTAACCCGACAAAATATTTCCTCGCCTTTGTATCCAAGTTTAATGGCGAGGAAAAGAATTTCCTTGCCTGTAATAAAAGTTTAGCGAGGAAATGTTTCCTCACCTTTGTGTCCCTAAAAATTGGCGGCCCGAAATATTTTCCCACGGGATAATTTTTGCGAGGAAAAATAAAATTCCTCGCCATTTGTGGGTCTTTTTGCGAGGAAAAATAAAATTCCTCGCCATTGTAGGTCTTTTCGCGAGGAAAAAATTAAATTCCTCGCCATTGGAGGTTTTTTAGCGAGGAAAATAATTTCCTCGTCTATTTCGATCACCTCATTACAATTTTGCGACAAAATTATATTTTCCTCGCCATTTGACTGGCTTTCGCGAGGAAATAAAATTTCCTCACTATGTTTCCTCGCGGTAGATAGATTTTGTTGTAGTGAACTTGATAAGGGCGCAAATGTGCCCATTGGCGGTCACTAATTTATTATTGTTACGCTCGTTTAGTATATTATTTGGAGTTTAATACTTGTTTTATATGTTTCAGGACTTGTGGAACACGTGAATAATATTTAGAGCTAAAGCTCAAAATTATATTTTACTTTGGGTCGAAGCAAAGCCGGTAGTCGATCAAATTAATTGAGATGGGACCAAGTCCAGTGGCATAGCCAGAAAATCACACGAGTGACGGCACAATTAGACTCCAAATGCCAGTACTTTGTAGTGTAAAAATGTGCCTCAGCCTATTTGGGTGTACCCTTTGAATTCCAAGGGGATGTTTGTGGTTCGAGTTAGTTGAGAGATTTCCAACTCTCTTTAGTTGTTAACACACTAATTTTTTCACTAACCCTTGTTGATGTATATCACAAGGAAAAAAAGACTTACATTTTATGGTAATATAGCGATTATAAATCCATAGAAAACTAATAATTTCGAAGCAAAAATTCAGTGAATTGAAGTTTGTTTGCAGTAATTTGTTATTTGATGGTTCTGGGGTATCTCTGTGTGGTGCCCTAAAATCCTTCTCCATGATTTTTTTTTTCCGGCCTTCATCATCTCATAGTTAGGTAAAATTCACATATTTAGTCTCAAGTCCCACATCAATATGCATAGGAGAATGATGTTATAACACCATATAGTGGTGTTCCAAGAGCAATAATTAATCTTTTGTAGAAATAATAGGATGTACCGTTGAAATTTCTAATACATTTTTCTATAAGAATGCAAAAAAAAAAAAAAACTCTCTAAGAGGAGGAGGCAGTACTAAGAGTTGTGGGATATATCTACTTTGGAGAGATCACAAAGCGGCGGATTAGACTGACGCATAGTAGAAATTTTGTGCACATAACAGAGACATCAGAGAAGGATTCCACGGAGAGGCTACACATCAGAAATCACCACGCACAAGCACAATTCCCGTGGTGCACAAGCACGACTGCCGCTGTTTGGAAGCAGTCACACGAAGGCTCTGGGTTTAATTCGTTATACTTTCGGTAAGCTTTTTAAGTGGTTTCAATGGGGTTTATTGGTTGCACGATTATTTGTTCTAACTCCATGAGCAGCTAAATTATTCGACTAGGTAACAAGGATGCCTCTCCAAGTATCATAGTTGTTTAGATTTCTAGGGTTTTATATTCAACCGTTTGATTGTATGACTTGGATGATTCATAATTTTTATGAAAGTTTTTTATTCTTCCAATATTCATACCGTATTTATATGCTCGTTATTAAATACCATCATACAATGGTTATCAATGCTTTAGGATAGTTTATGAAATAGACTATACGACGTGAGACAAATCGTGCCGCCCGTTAAGTCCAGTGAGACGGTCCGTGCCGTGTTGAGAAAGCCTATATGGAGTACGAATCTTGAGAATATTTTGGGGATTATTGATAGGATTTGCTACCCTACAATAGTCTGGTTATTAGTTGAATGAAACCCTAGATCAATTTCACACAATTATATTATAAGGGGAGGTTGAATCGGAAATCCTAGTCCCTTTTCTCATTTGCTTTCGAACTTCAATCACTTTTTATTTAAATTTTAGCTTAATCATTAGTTTAAATCCAATCATCCACTTTTTTTTTCGAAGTGAATTAGAAATTAGTTGAAAGTACCGTAACTTAGCTTTTTACTCTGGTGGACAATCTCGGACTTAACCACTCTTCTTCGGAATAATAGTTAATTCCCTGTTTTATAAATTATATTTTTGTTACAAAAACGACATACCACAACTCGCTAATTTTGGGTATATAGGGAAACAAATTGCCTCAGAACTATTCTTTCCCATGGAATAGGGCCTAAAATTGACATGTGTCACCTTGGGTTCATAACGGTATGCATTATCTACAAAATCAAGTTTGAAATGGTCTCCAAATAAAGCTAGGGCTTTGAGCTGATTTGCAACTCCCTGAATTTTGTGTATATAGGGAACAAATTCCCACATAATGAATTCTTCTTTCCCATGGAATAGGGCCTAAAATTGACATGTCACCTTGGGTTCAATAATAGTATGACCCTATCAAACAAACTAAAATAGCAATTTTTACAACCTTTCTCTCTTCTCTCTCTCATCCTTAATTCACTCACAACTACAAATCTTACAATGCAGCTGGTTCTTGTGTTACAAACCATAATCCAAAGTCCCAAAACTTGAGGCTCTCTCCAAAATTCCATAGCATCAGTGGCTGACAACGAAATCATATAGTTTTTCATTCCCATCACGCTTTACAAACTACGTTCCAGCATCATACCAAGAAATGAAGCTGGATCATTCTGATTGGGAAGCTGATTATCGATCCTTACCATTTCATCTTGCCAATAACGGTATGACCCTATCAAATTATACTAAAAATTATTCTCTCACTCTCACTCTCTCTCACTTTCACACATCCTTGATTCTTTTAACCTTGTACAGTTAATCAGCTTTTTATTCTGATTGTGGTGGCTGTCTGAATTGTTTGACGTAATCTTTTCAAGGTTCACCCCACTCTTTCCCCTGCATACTTATCTATACACATACCTCAAAAACAAAAACTAACACATACTTTTTTTTTTGTAGGACTTTGCACGAAGAAGAAAATGGGCCGTCAGGAAGTATGTCAAATAAAATATTTGCCGTCACTTTCATTGGGATCAGTTTCTTATATCAACTATATCCAAGGATGGTTTTTCCTGGCAATCACATCTATCTCTCTTGTATGTCGGGCATGCAAGACCTTGGTTACATCCCAAAAAGTAGGGGAAAAGATTGGAAAGAGTTAGATATTTTGTCCTTCAGTCTTGACTGGCCATCCATCACAGGTTTCACAAGTGACCCTTTATCCACGCCCCCCTTGTAACATGTAATGTCATGGTTGGCATATTTTTGCTTTTTACACATTAACCGTGCCTATGGCACTATAATCAATGATGTCAAATTTTTTTTTTATTGCATTTTTTTAATGCTACGAATAAACTCTTTTTATAGCATTACATATGTATTTTGATTATAAAGCTACTAATTTTAACTGGGTCGCTTGCCAATCTCTGCCCACTTAATTGTCCATGTATGAACAAAATTTTCAGCCAATATGCGAATATTAACAAAATTCATTCTATATGCGCAGGAGGAGCAGGGGCAGATGTACAGTGGGGCTGGGGTGGGCCCTGGCCCCCCGCACTTCCTTAAAAAATATTTATATATTGCAAGAAACAATTATAAATATTTAAAGTCGGGAAAGTTTAAGCCAATAGTGGTCTGTGACTAGTGGTTAAGAGCTCCCCGCTCTATGCATCTTATCCTGGGATCGAATCTCCCAGGATGCAGTTTCCGTCTTTTTATCGCCCAGAATACTCCTATCTCTCTCTCTCTAAAGGTTTGCAATTTTTTTTTTTACTAAATAGAGAGAAACTTGACACCTTTGAACATTAAAATTTTTCTCAAAGTTCAGCATTTTTACTGCATGTTTCTTTACGGACCCCTCTCTCTCTCTAAAGGTTTGCAATTTTTTTTTTACTAAATGGAGAGAAACTTGAGACCTTTGAACATTAAATTTTTTTCTCAAAGTTTAGCATTTTTATTGCATGTTTCTTAACGGACTATGGTGGGAATTAATATACAATGAAAATGAAGTCACAAACATGTCGATTTAAATATTTGTATGAATAAATTATGGATTACTCATCTTTTTATATGTAGAGTGAAAGAGAGAGTTCTCTTTGGCTCCGGCATCCTTGAAACTTGTCAATTTATTTATTTTTTGTGGGTGTTTGCCAATGGAAAAAGTAGAAAGCAGCGACTGATGGAGCTAGTGGTCAATTTTATTTCGCGACGGTGCTAACATAGAGAGGGGCGAATGGGGGTCACCCGGGCCTTTGAATTTACGGGTATACAAAAAAAAAAAAAAAATCTAATACATTGTACAAAAAATGAAAAAATTGCAATTTAGAACATTGTCGGTTGGGATCAAGAAAACATTATTATCGTAATGTCTTGTACTTGAATACCATAAAAAAGTTGGAGGAAGTCTTGATTTATTTTTCAGAAAAAAACCCATAACAAAACCTAATTATATGTAATTATATGACTTCCTAGTAATTTCTTTCTTCATATTTTCTCGTACAAGCTAACCCATAGAAAAACCTAATTAGTTTCTTCATATCAAATGCCTATGGCTAATGGCCCCCCCGGTTAGGAAATTCTGGCTCTGCCACTAACTGTGGTAGTGTGATGTTTGGGCTCGTGATGCCACATGGTTTGGGCGTACAATGAACAAGAGAAGCACTAATGTTACATTGCATTCTTGGTCCTTAATACCGGCCCGTGATTTGGATAACACTTTTTTTTTTTAACAGATTTTTACCTTTAAATTTAGAAAAAAAGCCATCTAATTACCTAAATCACTCTTTTTAATTACCATTAAGATAAATAATTTTTTTGGGGGGTTTAGACACTTAGGGATTAATACGGTTTCATAGGTTTTTAGAAATTTGGGCACTTTCATATGATTTTGAGCAGGGACGGATCCAGAAATCTAACTTAGTGGGGGCACCTTATTAATTGTAATCGTATAAATTTTTTTCCTAGTCGACGATTTTGCTAAATTAAGACATTTATTATGGACTACAAAGATTATAATGTATAACTTTTTTATTAAAAAAGAAGGGAGAAAATTAAAATTAAGTTATAAAAAAATACTAGGTGAATTATTATAACCATTATACGCTCACAGTATATATATAATAGAACTACAAGGTTGTTGTATAGTGAATATTGCTCGTCTTGTGGCAAGAGGGAAGGTATTGCTTTTGGAAGCAGAGGTCTTGGGTTCAAATCTCAACCATCACTCTTCGGTTCCGTTTATTTCTCACGTAAAATATTTTCTATGTAAAATAATTTTGTAACAAATGAATTTTATACTTTTATTTTTCTGTGTTTGGTTGGCAATTCAAAAAATATAAACAATCGAGAACCAAAAAATTTGAGCGCTAGCTTTGTCCCATATGATATACTATATATAGTTGCAATACAGTAGCATTTATGAGAGAGAAACTTGGAAGATATATTCAATGGGCAAACAATTGAAGCGTTAATGGACATCCTTATACATTTTCTGGCGTAAAAAGAAGCAACAAGAGTCGAACTCGCGACCTCCAAGATGGAGACAGAGCACCTTTCCACCAAGCTACATGCGGAATATGTTACCAATTCTGGACACAAATTATAAATATACGAAACTTATTGTCCAAAATTAATTTTTTTTTTCTTTTTTGACATTGAAAAGTGGGGGTCAGCGGGGGCACGTGCCCCCCCGTGCCCCCCCCCTTGGATCCGTCCCTGATTTTCAGGGTTTAGGCAGAAGTGGTTCCAAGAAGGGTTGGGTGGTCATCTGAACACCCTGAAAAAAATAATTTAGAAATACATGTAAAAAAAAATTAATTTTTTTTTTATCATTTTGAACACCCTAGCAAAAAGTGTTTGAACACCCTGCCTAAGAAATTTGAACGCCCTACCTTAAATGTTTGAACACCCTACCCAAAATGTGTGAACGAAAAAGAAAAAAAATGTTAATCTCTTCTCTGGACTCTAAATTCTATGCAAATACAAATACAGGGACTGATATGTAATTAATGAAAAAGAAAAAAAATCTGTATTTTATCAATATGAAAAAGGAATGGGGATGAAACCTTTCCTAATCTTTTCTAACTTTTTGCAAATACAAAAATGAAAGAGAGCCGTTTCGCCATGGTCCATCGCCTAATTTGATCGGAACCTCTCCTAATTCTCTATTCTCTCTGGAAATAGATTTAACCGTTTCGCCATTCTCCGTCCATCACCGTCGTCTATCGTCTCTGGACTCATTCGAATCAATGAATCAGCCAATCGCTCACATGTAACAGGCTAGACCGCTTTTCGATTTTTCGATAATCTGGTGTTTTGAGTGTGAGTTGTCGATTTAGGTTTGTCCTTTGTATGATTTCAGTGAGTTGTCAGTTTAGGTTTGTCCATTGTATTGACTCTACCTGTCGCTACTGCAATAGTTGAAAGAAGTTTTTCAGCCATGAAGTACATAAAGAGAAATCTGCGCAATTGAATGGGAGATCAGTGGATGAACGATTGTTTGGCTACTTATATTGAGAGTGATACATTTGATACTGTTGATAATGAGGCTATTATGCAACAGTTTCAAAACATGAAAAGTCGTCGAGGGCAATTGTAATAGGCTAAATACTATGTTTTTTTTTGGCGGCATTGTTGATATTAATAGTTTTTTTTTTTTTTTTTGGTTTATGTACGGTCATTATTTCTAGAGGACCGTAGTAGAATTTTAGAACACCCTCACGAGAATTCCTGGAGCTGCCACTATTCTCACTCTCTCTCTCTCTCTCTTTCTTCCGATCTTCATTGCAATTTGGATAGAAAAACCGAGCGTGTTTTGTCCAACAATGGAGGATTTGTGGTCTAAAACCAAGTGGATCTTGCCGACATGTCAAAGCAATTTCCAAAGGTCACTCTCACCATAAGGTCCATTCTGATTTTCGTGCCGCACCAGAGATTGCTGTTCATTCATAAAAAATCATCACAGACCACCCAACCGGTCCGCACCATTGGTAATGGCTCGGAAAATCTGTTACTGCCCATTACGTTATGGAAACTGGCCGGCGGCCGGTTCAAGTGTGAGTTTAACCCTACACTGGTATACCGGTCTATGGCTGAACGAGGCCTTCAAAAACTTACGAACTAGCCGATCCGGTACATAAAGGCCAATTTTTGAATCCTGAGTAAATCATAAATACTCATTTAAACAAATTCAACTCCTAATTACAAACGGCTGTGGTCTGACTATGGTTACTGCTCTCAGAGAGGCGAGATAGAAGTGATGCAGAACAAGTAGCAGCCCAGTTCTATGATCAGTTGGCCCGGTCGAAGCTTAGGAGGCCCAAACAGCTCTTAATTGAAAATTGCCAATTTCAGCAATTTATCGACGAGTCTGGAATAGGCCCAAACTTGGTGGGCTAAAGCAGAATCGCGCTGCGATCAATACTCACGAGCCTAATCGTGACTGATGGTGGAATTCGGCCAAATTCATTCGTTTAGGCCTTCAATTTAGTAATTTTGCTATTTTAGGTAATAATTAGATTACGAATTACTCTTAGCGTGTAATTCCGTTTACGTTGTTTCCAATTGGGAATTTCTTATTTTTCTTTCTAGTTTCCAATTTTGGGAGTTTCGCCAATTTCCGGGATACTTTATTTTTTAGGTAAGTTTTGCTAGGGTTTGCTAGTTTTCCCTATAAAAGGACATGTAACCTCTATCATTATTCAACTTTTAATCAATCAATATTATTTCTGAGATTTTCTCTCTCTTTTTCTTGTGGACTCAAGAACTCTTGTGGATTCGAGAACCTATCTCGTTTGGAATAGTACGCTAACTATTCTTTCGTGAATTCCGCTGCGTCAAGATGATTGCGTTCTCTTTATTCACAAAAGAAAAGTCTATTACTGGGAAAATTACCTACCCAAGATCATTTAATGACCTTGAGGTTCACTCTAGGAAAAATAAGAGAAATTTGTAACAGGAATACAATTACACACATTGTTTTAATCTCACCCTCTACATATGTAGTGGGGGCCCATAAAGGGCTCCCTCACGTCTCTCACTACCTTGCTCTCATTCTCTTTTCTTCTATTTCCCACTTTACAATACACAATCCTACTTCCTGTTATAGGCCAAATACAGATAACTACAATCAGGTACTCAAACCAATTGCAATCACGTAACTCCAAAGTCAAGATATGTGGCTTATCTCCAAGCCTCCAAACCAATAATAGAAATGTTTTTCATTCTTAATGAAAGACTTGGTGAAAAATTCTCTTAATGAAAGACTTGGTGAAAAATTATGATATGGGTGATGGGTCTCCATGATGTGCTATTAAATTAGACTTGATGAAGGCCTATGATTCTGTTTCCTGGGAGTTTTTGTTTGAAGTTATGGCTATTATGGGTTTCCCCCCTCCGTTTATTTTTTGGATCAAACAATGTGTTATTTTCAACCACTATGTACTCTGTGACAATTAATGGTAGCTTGGAAGGGTATTTCCTTGTTATGAGAGGTCTTCGCTAAGGGGATACTATCTCTCCCTACTTGTTCTTGTTTGTTATGGAGGCTTTTAACGCTATTCTGGGTTATAGAATTGCTACTGCCAGCTTCTCTTTCCATCCTAAGTGTCAACGGCTTAACATTTTTCACTTGATATTTGCTGATGATCTTTTTTCTTTTTCTACATTGTGGGACAGATCCTCTCTCTCTTACTCTATTCCCAAGTTGCTTAGGAACTTCTATTTATATTTTGGATTATAATCTAACATTTTGAAGAGTTCTATATTTTTTTGGGGGTTAGTCAAGATATACAAGCTCAGCTCTAGGGTATTGTTTCTATTTATGAGGAGTCCTTGCCTATCAAGTATCTTGGAGTGCCTCTCATTTCTAATATCTTAAACAGAATTCATTCTTGGTACAATAAAAGACTCTCTACGTAAGCAGATATCAACTTTTCTCTTCTGTGTTGTTTAGTATATAGACTTATTCGAGTTCAATTTTTGTTTTGCCTCAAAAAGTTTTGAAGGAAGTGGAGAAAATCCTTAGGACCTTTTTCTGGATTGCGCCTGAGAAGAAGACTTCTGGTGCCTAGGTTAGTTGGTCTTCTGTTTGCTTGCCAAAGTCTGAGGGTGGTTTGGGTTTTAAAGACGTAAGGCCTCGTTTGGATGATGTATAAGAGACCTTGATTATTTAATCCAGGGGGATGAGGAGTGATTAGACATTTAGCCCATGTTTTGGCAACCAAAACACCGCCTGACTAAATAGCCGCCACCTAAATAGCCAGGGGGAAGCCCGACTAAATACAAGCAGGGGGCAGGGTGCATGTATTTTGTCCGGCTCCTCATTCAGGACCAAATGACGAGCATACCCCTCTGTTCCAAGCAAAAAATATTGAAGCACAAGCACAAATCACCATTGTTTCAAGCAAAAATTCCCAAAATTTTCAGATCTGGGAATTTCGAAAAATACAAGCGATTAGGAAAAAAGAAAACATATTTGGGTGAGGGATTTGCCGGACCATCACCGTCGTTTTTGTTTTCGTCGGACCATCGCCGTTGATTTGGTCGGATTTCTGCCGTCCCGTCGTGCGGTTCTTGGTTGGTTTTGGAACAACAAGAAAAAGAAAGAAGAAGAAAAAGAAAGAAAGAAGAAGAAGAAACTGACGACTCTCTCCCTTTTAATTGTAAAACTTACACTACATCACCCTATATTTAATATGGTAATTCACTCAAGCCCATATATATAAACTAGTAGCTATAATAAAACTAGTTTTGTATAATTAACTTATTTAAAAAAATGCATTCTTGAGAAAAAATTGTTAAACAAAATTTATTTTTTATTTATTAGAAACAAAAAAATATATACTTGTAATATTTAATATTCTTCATTTATATAAAATAATTAAATTAAGTATTGTATAATTATTTTTTGGATTTATATAATTATTTAAATCTATAAGTTAATATGGGCATTCACAAGGACAAAATAGTCATTTGACTGATTTTTACATTATCCACCCTCCTCATCTCTCCTTTTTCATCTCTGATCATCCAAACCATGTACTATTTAATCCTCCCTTCTTATCTGTCACATCAATGTGGGCCCACCCTTCTTATTTAATCACCCCTACTATCCCATTTACTATTTAATCCCTCTCAAACTAATACGTCATCCAAACGGCCCGTAAAGGACTGGAATATTGCTGCTATGTCTTAGAACATTTCGGCTATTTCTTGTAAAGCTGATTCTCTTTGGGTGAAGTGGATTCACTCTTATTAAAAATCAGAGTTTGCGGTCCATTAAAGTTCTTGCTAATGCTTAATGGACCATTAGGAAAAATTTTGGGCGGCAACCATTGGTACAGCCTTGGATCAAATATATATGGGAAATGGTTTTAAAACCTTCCTATGGTGGTATAATTGGCACCCTGTGGGTCCACTTTATCTGAGATTTGGTGAGAGGCTTGGCTTTATGTTGAGGAGTTCTTCTAAGGCAAAGGTAACATCAGTGATTGATGGGGCTCGAAGGAAATGGTGTCGGTGTGGCGCAGAAATGAATTCGCAGAGAACGCTGCGCAGCACGGGATTGCGTAGCACCCCCGTTTCCATTCCATTCAGTCTGCTTGGAATGCTCTTCGTTCTAGTGCTCCTGATGTAGATTGGCGTAATTTGGTTCAAACATTACATTCCCCGATGGGCTATCATTCAGTGGATGTGCCTAATTTCTAGGGAGGTTGGCTACAAGAGATGGGTTGCTCAGTTGGGGTTAGTGGTGGCAATTTCCAACCCAACCCATGAACCCACCCAAATCCATCCACTTAAAACCCAAACCAACCCAACTATATTATAATGTAGGTTCAAAATGGGTTAAAATTGAACCCATAGTATCTAGTGGGACTGAACCTCCCCTCTTTCTCTCTCTTTCTAAGAACCAGAGACGACTTCGCATCAGGAATTATTGGCATGGATCCCTAGCACATGTGGCAGTTGGCACAACATTGTTCCCCACTGTGCAAAACAATTTCAGGCTCCTCCCTCTCCTCCCAATCTTCTCTCTCTTCAATTGTAAATTCCAAAACTATAAACAATGGATAATCCCATTCAATTGATTGTCTTAATCAAGGTTTAATAAAAGTTATTTCCTACAATACCTATATAATTAGATAGATTTGTTGTTGCAACACAGTTGCAAAAATATATTCGATCTGTCCCATTTTAATAGTTCCATACGAAAAGATGTATAATTTTTGGATAAAAATAAAATATTATGGTTCATAATTTTTTTTGAAATTTTCACACCAAATTAAAGAATTAATCGAGATCTTTTATTTTGTGCTAAGAAACTCGGAAAAATATGTGCAAAGTACTTAAATTTTTATTTATTTTTATCTAAACATTACACACCTTTTGATAAGGGACTATCAAAATGAAACCGAGGGAGTAGTATTTGTCTACATATTGTTATACCAAAAATACGGTTTTTTTTTTCCAGTGTTAAGTGTTAAGATGGTGGGCCACGTGTACACGTGGCAGCGCCATTTTGTTCGGGGAGGAAGATTGAACAGTAAAGGACATTCACATTTTTTTTTTTTCCCCTGTTGCTGTAAACAAACTAGAGTAATACTAGTATTTTATTTGGTCTAACAATTTCCTGGTATGATCCACAAGATATACTCTATACATGTTAAAAAATAAATAAAATCGGGTTGGGTTGGGATGGGTTGGGTTTACCTTGACCCACCCATATTCAACCTATTCACTCTGAATTTAACCCATAACCCATACCAACTCATTCAAACCCAACCCAACTCGATCAACCCACCCATTTGCCACCTCTAGTTGGGGTATGATTGATTCTGACTTGTGTGCGCTATGTGACCAAGACACTGAATCCCATGGCAATTTATTCTTCTCCTCGCATGTTTGGAAATATTTTCTAGCTAAGAATAAATGTTACAGATCTTGCGTTGCAGAATTTTAATGGTTGCAAAATCCTTGTGGGGGTGCTCAGTTGAAGCATCTTCTTATTAAGTTGTCTTGTGCTGCTACGATATATCACCTATGGAGGGAGATGAATAAACGTGCTTTTCAACATGTAGGGGCTGATGTTGATCATGTTTTAAGGAGTATTTCTTCGGACATCCATGCTAATGTTAGCTCTTGGAGGAAGATTAGGAAGTCGGACAAAATAATTTTTTGTGTATAGCTTGGAATATCTCTTTCTGGATCTTTAAGCTTGTATAGGTTTGTTTTGGGTGTGTTTTAGGTATACACAAAATAATCATTATTCTTGGTAAAAGGGTTATTTTGCAAGACAAAATAAATTTTATTTTGACTTTTCAAATATGACTAATAAATTGGAACATCCCAAAATAGTATAAGTGACAAACAATTTGGAACGGAGGGAGTATTAATTTAGAAATGTACAATTTTAGATCAAAGGCCCTACTGTTTGTGATCTGGAAAATCGACTTTGAAATGGTCTCCAAATGAAGCTAGGGCTTAAAGTCAATCTGCAGCTCCTTATTTTTTGGATGTATAGAAAAAGAAACGGAAAGGGGAGTGCGGCTGTGTGGCCATGGTGTGCAACATCCGAGCCATCTGTTATGTTTTCAACGATCCTAAATTCATCTCGACACTTTGTAAATTCAAGCGTTCCATTGCCAAGATGAAATCCCAACCGTTGATTGCCGAGATTACTGCTCAGATGCTACACTAGGAGTGCACACTAGCACCCCCGGGTCCAATTCGCACAGAATTATTCTTTCCCATGGAATAGGGCCTAAAATTGACATGTCACCTTGAGTTCATAACGGCATGACCCTATCAAACAAACTAAAACAAGAATTTTCACGTTTTCTCTCTCTTCTCTCTCTCTTTCTCTCTCTCCCATCCATAATTCACTCACACCTATATATTACCATGTAGCTGATTCTGATATTACAAACCATAACATAAAGTCTCATAACCTGAGGCTCTCTCCAAATTCGCATAGCATCAGTGGTTGACGACAAGATCATATGGTCTTACGTTCGCATCACGCTTTACATACTTGGCTCTGGCATCACACCAAGAAATGAAGCTCTATCATTTCGATTGAGAAGCTGATTCTCCTTACCATTTCATCATGCCAATAATGGTATGACCCAAACATACTAAAAAATGATTCTCTCTCTCTCTCTCTCTCTCTCTCTCTCATCCTTGATTTTTTTTTTTAGTCTAGATTCTTGATTCATTCACAGCTATAAATCTAAGGAGCTAATTCTCGTGTTAAAAACCACATCCCAACTCCCATGACATGAGCATCTCGCTTCTAATTTGTGGCATTCGTTCTGCTGTTTAATATTACATAACCCACACACACACATGGAAAAATTAAATAGACATCCTAAATTCAACCCCTACTTATGTTCTAGTCCATCACTGTTAGTTATCTTTTCGTCCCTTAAATGCATGAAAGCCTTATATTATTTACTGCCTTACGTAAGCGTTCTCTTAATATTTTACAGCTGCACGAAATGGAATTGGAGACTATGAACATAGTGCCATTGTCACAGGTCCCATTCTTTATTCTTTATCTATGTTGATCATATGATGTGGGATGAGAACTCGGTTCAGTATGATGGACAATGAGAATAAATATCTATGTACTTGAAATGACCTGAAAAAAATGAATGGTGTGGCTTATAGTATAATGGCAATTTATTTTTTTTCCCATGGGATCAGTTGATCCGACAGTTGGCAAGACCAATGACAAATTCCACCCCTCACTCCTCCTTTGGGTCTGCTTCTCTAAAACATGGCCTCATAGGATGTGTGATGAGAACTATGTACGAACCTAAAATGACTTAGATACCCTCGGATGGAGAAAATACAATGGTCTATGTGGAAAATTCATATAGGTTTCAAATTTTGAGTAATTAGTCTTTATATTTAAAGTATAATAGTACTATCAATTTATTATTTTTCGTGGACCTCACCTCACGCTATTTTGCGTAAATCTGGAATGCACATTAATTGACTAAGTATCAATTTACCAATAAATGATAACTTTTGGGAATCCCAACTTTTAAGGAGACATGCAATAACTACACCAATAAATGAATTCACATTAAACAGATTCATTAATTTCCAACAATGCCCTTATATTTCAACTTCTAAATGAAATAATTGTTGTTGGTAAATGGGTTATTTTGGATGATTGAATAAATTTTGTTGACTTTTCAAAGAGAACTAATAATTTGGAATATCAAAAAATAGTATAAGTGACAAGCAATTTGGAACGAAGGGAGTTCTATTTTTTGTGGACCTCACGCTATTTTGCATAAATCTGTCAATGGGGTGGAGTGCACATTAATTGACTAATTCCACCACTCACTCCTCCTTTCGGGGTCACTACTCTAAGATTTTGCCCCAGTAGGACGTGCAATGAGAACTACCATATTACCTAAAATGGCCAGACACCCTCATAAAAGATTTGGCCCCGGTATGATGTGCAATGAGAACTACCATATTACATACTTGATGGTCTACTTCGAAAATTCTATTGTTTTCATATTATTTGAAGACTGAAGCTATTTCAACTCTTTCCAGTGTCAATTTTATCCACTCTTAAAATTTTAGACCATATAATCTAATACCTCAAATCCTATTTTCTCCATGCTAACCCCATTAGTTACCAAGACCAAGTCGCCACACCCGCTATTTCACCAGTATGCTCAACCGTTTATCTGCCCAGGGAAAAAAGTATTAATATATGAATATTTCATTTCCGTACGTAGTCTTGGTTGTGTTGCAAATAAATGCTTCATAATTGTTTTTCATGCATGTAGCTTCTTCAGAGAGAATGATCAATTGGAATTAATGCCCCTTGATATCGCCAGAGAAACTATGAAGTTTCTTGGAAACATAAATTGTAACACATTTATGCTACTTATATCGTTCTACTTGAACATAAATTGTAACACATTTACTTCATTAAATTAGGTGGACACTTTTAAGAGGAGGAGAGCGTTAGATTTAACGCTCATGGATAGTCGGGCTGCTTTGAAATTGCTTGGTCGAAGTGTTCGATATATATTTTGCGTCATAACTGTGGTGAATTGGATGCTGATATTCCAGAATACTGCCACAAGGAGTCTGTTTATGTTTATAATATCTGTCCTTGGCCTTGTGGGCGTGGTCGTCGTTGACCTGATTAAATCATGCTTCCAATCGGTGATGTTCTACTTCATTTATCACCCTGTCGATGTGGGTGATTTAAGCGTAGTGGACCAAAAACAGGTAATGTACTTTTTTACTGGTGATATAGTATACATTGATTGGGATTAACTGGTTAAATATGTGACCTATAAACGGTGGGTGATGATATGTGACCTATAACTGGTTAAATTTTGATTGAAACCAGTTTGGATTCATGTTGTCCAATTATTTACTCATATAATCTTCCTAACTATTTCTACGTTTCGTTTTGTCGTTTGTTTCCGGTCTTTTCCGCCATCTTTTTCGACAAAAGTCTTCGGGATCCGGTAAGAGAATTGGCATAGTTGAAACAGAAGACTCCAGCAAACAGTCCACAGCTCTTACCAGCAAGCTAACCAACCCCTCAAGTGAAGTTTCATCATATGGAATTCCCGTCCTAGATGATAACCTCTCAAGGGTATCATTATAGCTCAAAGACATTGCTAAAGGATTTCAACAAATCAATGACAATCGATTGAATATCAATCTTCTATACGACAATGTGATGAAGGTGCATTACTTTGATGAACTAATGTTGCTAAGGAGATTCGATAGTCAAAATATATAGAGAGCACTGGAAACGCATTATTAGCGTTCTTAGTGAAGACTAAAAAGTTAATACAAGACCCATTAGAATATAGAAGCATCTTGTACTATCTTGCAATGTTATGTGAATGGAAACGGGAATGTTTACCTTGATGTGCGCGCCCTAAAGATGACAACGAAACTTATCACAAAAAAGGGAAGATGATGACGAGGGTCATGGATACTGATGTACTATATTCTATTACTTGCTGTTACACGTCCGGATCTTAAATATTGAATGGGATTCATTGGAATGTAGATGCATGCATCTTGTACTATCTTGGATTGTTACATGAACGGAAATGAAAATGGAAATCAGAATTTTTACCTTGATGGGATATTTTAATTTGGAGCACCTTGATGCATAAGAGAATAAGGCCACTAGCACTTGTGCTAGCAGACCACTTGCCCCTTTCATACTTAAGCTCTTCATATTCATTCAAATCATTCTTTATGGGTTCTTTCTCAAATATTTCACAATGGTAATTTGAAACGTGGGGACGTTAATTAGACATCTTGTAATATCCTTAAAATTCCATTTTATAGAGTTTGAATACTAATACAACAAAAACTACGCATGGCGAGGAAATTCAAATTTCCTTGCCAAATGAGTCATTATGGCAAGGAAATTGATTTCGTCGGCAAAGGGTATTCTATGCCGACGACATTATTTTTCCTCGCCAAAAAGCTAATGTTTGACGAGGAAGTATTTTCTTGCTAAAGGGCACCCATTTGGCGATGAAATTGTCCTTCCTCGCCCAAAAGCTAAGATTGGGGACGAAATTATATTTCTTCGTAAAAAAGCTAAGATTTGGTAAGGAAATAAATATTTCCTTACTTAAGGGCACCCATTTGGTGACGAAATTGTCTTTCCTCGCCCAAAAGCTAAGATTGGTGACAAAATTATCTTTCCTCATTAAAAAGCTAAGATTTAGCAAGGAATTTTATTACTAGCTAAAGGGCACCCATTTGGCGATGTAATTATTTTTCGCAAAAGGGTAGCTTTTTTCGCAAATTAATCAATATGGGTTTCCACGACAATATTCCAAGATAATCAATGGGTTTCCTCTAATAAATATAAAAAAATAATAAATTGTCACAAATGTTAAATTATAATAAAATATTAAATTAGAAAGGTATAAAGATTTATAAAAGGGTTATAGAAAATTATTAAATTATAAAAAAATTCAGTAAAAGTAAATAACATTAAAAGATTTAATAAACAAGTGTTTTGGGCTGTCCTATTGGGTGTTTTAATTTCTTCAACTTTGGTTAGAGTCTCTTTCCCTCTCCCCCTAATTGATGTACCCTTTGTCAAGTTTTCCCGATAAAAAAAAAGATTTAAGAAACAAGTTTAAAGAAACGCTACAAAACGACTATAAGTAGACAAAAAGATTTTTTTTAAAAATTATAGAGGTGAAAAGAACTACAAAAGGTTTTTATATTAAAAGTTGTAGAGCTTTGCATTAAAAAGAAAGTTGGTGTGGTGGACGGGTCGTGCCTTGTTATGGAGGAGGTCACCGGATCGAGTTCTGGTGGAAGCGGTGAAGCTGGGAATTGAATTCACGTTTTTTTAGTTTCAGGAGTTTTACGGAGGAAAAAATTCCTCGCCAATTGTTTAGAATATTCCTCTCCAAACTGTTCAGAATAGGCGAGGAAAAATGTCCTCGCCAATTGGCTAGAATGGGCGAAAAAAGATATTTTTCCTCGCTAGAACACCTTTTGGGACGGCCTATTGGCGAGGAACACTAGTGAGAAAATATTTACTTGCCAATTCTTTTAGCAAGGAAATAAGGTGCTTTGGCGAGGAAACTAAATCCTCGCTATAGCCCCTTTTTTGGTGTAGTGTTATGAGTACATGCTGTCTTTTAAATAATACCCAAAAAGACCCTTTCTCCATATTTTGACCCTTTGTATTTCCTATAATATATTAACCAATTTGGGAAATTTTAAATTTTCAATTATTTGGATTTGGACATAAAGTTAGGGTGTAACAGGTTTTATCAGAGTATAGGGTTATTTAACTCGTGTTCTTGCTTCTTTTCCCTAGTTGAAAGTTGCGAACAATTAATAATTGTGCAGACTAAATCCGTAACAGAAGGTCAAGTAGTGGATATCAAACTTACAACAACACTGTTGCTTGTTAAAAAGAAATTGCCCATCGTAGTTACCAATTCAGAGGTCCATTTGTCAGTGAGCATCCTTTCTTTTACTAGCACATACACTCACTCTCTCTACCCAACAAACCCCCCAACCACCACCACGACCACCACCAAATGAGTGGAAGGTTGTTGGTTATCAGTTGAATTGGCCAAATGTTCATTTCACCAAACATTATGCTAATGCACCCGGTTTTATTACTACAATTTTAGATGTTGATCTGAAGTTATTCATTCGGCTCTCAAGCCATGGTTGCCAATAAGATTCACTTGATATCCAAGGACATGGAAAGCATGCTACTGTCAAAGTTGAAAGTCATATTGGAGGTGCCATCATACTGCTTTCTATCTCGGATAGAGAAACCAAATGCCGAATTTGTCTTGGGTTGCGCGCAACCTGCAGTATATGGTGTGATTTCATTCAGAACTTTTTTAGTCATATCGAGAAGAACTCCTCGTGTTGATTTCATATTTTGCCAAAGATTGCTTTGACCTACAATTTGGATTGCAAATCTTACAAGCTGATTCTCGTGTTACAAACCATAATCCAAATTCTCATCACATGAAGCCATATTTCTTCTATTTTGTATAGAAATCTATCATTTGGTACATCGGTTTAATCATGCTTTACATACTAGGCTCAAGCATTGCACCAAGAAATGAAGCTTGATCATTTAGAAGGGATGGTGATTATCCAAGCTAAAAAATGGTACGTCCCTGTCAAGCATCACGTCAATAAAAGTAAGCCATTACATGGCATCATTTAAATGTGCGCCCTGACCCAGTATTTTCTTAAACCATGCAATTGGACCTCCACATCCTTATCAGTCATCATCACCTATAGGTTATATATTTTGTATGGTCATTGTAGCAATTGTGCTGGATGCAGGAGAGGGGGGTGGAGGAAGTGTAGAATATCCATGCGTGTTGTGAAATCTTACAGATTTCAGACCCCACAGGTTGTAGCATGTAGTTTGTCACCCCCATCTTTTTGGGGCAAAATCACAGTTCAAGTGGCCCATGCTTACCAAATCTGGGTGGTGTATCCGACGTCTCTATAATTTACATCCTAGCAACCAATTATTTCAATTCACACACAAATAGAGAAGACTTATGTTGTTAATTATCAAAGAGTAGAAATAAAAATAGTTTGCACTGTTTGCACGTCCTTACATGAAAATCATATGAATATGAATCTGACACATAGACACACAACCTGTCTGACATTTGTACCCAAACAACTTTGATATCATTACGCGATCATGCCTGCAAATAAGTGCAAATGAACAGGTGATAGACAAGTTATTAAGTGACACTTTTAGATGGCCTTTTAGGATTACTCATATTCTATCTTCTCCTTTGTCCACTTCAGTTTCCTTCTTGTTTTCTTTACTGTGATTTGTTTCATTTCTTATTGCCATCGTTTGGCTTACTACGAGTATATCATTTGAGGGTGTGATTTGTTTTAATGTATTTCAGATGGGAAAGGAACTTTGGGTTTCATGGGTGCCAACAATTAACTGTGTTTCCTACTTTTTCCCTTCCCAAAAGTGCCCCTACAACTGCATATGAATTCCATGCGTCATCCACTTGTCCCTCCAACCAGTACAACACCTTCCAACCAATACAACTCCCACATAGTTGCATTCTCCAAATCTAAACTACTGTTTTTTGTTTACAATTCTTGTGGTGGTACATTCTAAAGTTTCAATTATAGGACAACAAATTTTCACTCCGTCAATTTATCTCAAACACATAGGAGTTACCCTTGCGTCTTATGTCCACCATTCCCAACAAAGGCAATCCTGTCTTACAATCCTGTTCTTCTTTGTCTCTCCACCATGATAATTGCACTCTGTCGGTGTTTCAAATCAGCGTGATCTCTGTCTCTCAACCGTGATAATTTCTTATTCTAGGATGAATGAATGGTTTGGATCATTCGTGAAGCTGATTTGTACATGGGAGTCGGTACTCCTCGATTTACAAGAGTTTAATTATGATTCAATATTATTTAGTGAGAATATATTTTTCTTTTCTCTTTTTAAAGAGTTTGAGAGTTTAACTATAATTCCAACATTTTTCATTATATAATACATACCAACCACGGTGCATGGTACCAATAGTTGTATCAGACCCACTTCGGTGTCTCACAGAAATAAACCAGACCGTTCATTAACTTTGTAATAAAATTTTTAGTGATCAATTGGATAAATGTAAGTGCTTGATCAGATTGCTAACTAAATCGCCAAGGATACTTTAAAATGATCGATCTGAACTATTAAGATTTTACATCTTGAAAATTCAATTAGCAACCAGAAAATCAGAGATCGTTGTATATTGGCAATAATGTCATCACATGACGCTTAATTAATGCACCCCGAGGCATTAATTTCCTATGGTGTATGAACTGGGCCCCACCTAAGAATTTTTTTAAGTGATCAGAATCATCTACCATTAACATTATATGTGAAATAAATCTTTCATACCAAGAATGAAGTTTATTGGGTATCACTACAAAGTTGATCGGAAAAAAAAAAACTTATTTTGTTGAAGAAATTTTGTCTCAATAAATGAACTTTCTAAATCTGATTGATTTAAATTTTTACAAAGATTATCTAATTAATAAGTAAAACTAAATCAACGGTCTTGATCACCGTGATTGTGTCGAGGTCACATGACTCATGTACATCAACTATAGCACAAGACATAGTTTGTTATCAATTACGTTCAATGTGTAGAATTAAAGTAATTACCAATTTAATTTTCATAAAGGTCGATCAGAATCACTAGGATTTCATGTCTCGACGATACCATTATTTTCACCGAAGTCGGAGATCATTAGATAATGGAGACCCCGCGATCAGGTCACATTTGCATCTTAATGCATTATTGACTTGTACAAGACTCCACCTAAGAACGGTGACTACAAGATCAAAGCTCCACCTGAGTGTTTTTTTTTTCGGAAATCAAACCTGTCTATCCTTTAAATATTATGGAATACTTCATTTATACCCACAATAAAGTTGATCGTGTCAATGGACATTTAAAGTATCATTCAAGTAAGAAATTGTGTCTCGATCAAGGAGCTTTCTAAACTCGATCGAGTCAATTTTGAATAAGAATGAATAAATTAACTACCATAACAAAATCAATGGTCTCGATCATCATAATTGTTCATCAGTGACGTGTATACTGTATATTCAAGTACAACACAAGACTTAGTTTGTTATCAATTACATCTAGGGTAGTTTTTAAGGTCATTAACAAGTCAATTCTTACCACAGTCAATCAAAACCGGCCATTAGGGCTTTATGTCTCATTGATTCCAGCATTTGTCACAAAAATTAGAGATCATCGAATATCAGCACCCGCATGATTGAATAAGATTTAACGCACCTCGAGGCATTAAAGTAATATAGTGGACCATCTTTTTTCCCAATGGAGTTTTATTTTGGCAATCAGAACCATAAATTTTTTAGATGATATGGATTACTTCATTCGTGCCAAAAATAAAGCTGGTCGAATATCGGTACACATTTAATCAGACAAAAAGTATCATTCAAAAAAGTAATTTTATCCCGATTTAGGAGCTTTCTGAACTCTATCAAGCCAAATTTTTATGAGAACGATTGTATCAATAAGCACGACAATATCGATGGGCTTGATTTTTAAAATAGTTTGATTTATTGAGATGCGCTTCAATTTTATGTACTGTGACAAAATATTTTGTACCCATAAGTAATACTTTATTGTAACGAAATATTTTCTACCTATATGTAATAGTACTTTATTATGACAACATATTTTGTAGCCTTATGTTTTTTATTTTTTTTATTGCCACAAATATATAGTGACAAATATATTATGTAATAAGACTCAATTTTTGTCAAAGTTGTTGTGACTAACTATCGTGACGAAATTAGTATCGTCACCGGAGCTCCACCTTATAATCTTGCTGCCACAAATGAGATTTTGTAAGAATAACTAAATATATTGTGACAAATAATTCCGTAGCAAGTCCATGCACTTATTGCGAAGAAGTTTATTTTCGTCACTATAGGTAAAATTCCAACTCTTTTACAGCAAAATAATTTGTAGTAATAATAATAACTTCCTGTGACAAACAGTTTCGTCACAATATATCCAAAACAGGACTTTATAGTGGCAAACTAATTGTGACAAAATCATTAAGTGGCAATATTGATTTTCCGCTGGCGGGAAATTTTCCCGCCACACTTATTGTGACAAAGTATTGCAACGAAATTAATTTTGTCACATAAACTCCACCCTATATGGTTTGAGCCCACAAAATAAAATTTTGTCACAACAAGTGAACATATAGTGACAAAATTTATTTTGTGGGAAAGATTTTTGTAGCAAGAAGGAGAATTTGTTGTAGTGGGATATGCTGTCATAGACAGGGGCGACTCCACCTTGTTACAAGGGGTGTCAGTTGAACCCACTCAACTTTTAAAAAGTTCTACTATAAATGTGAGATTTGGACTCCTCTTGCTCCTATTTTCATCCAATGAACCCAGTGGCTTTTGTCAGTTGAACCAAGCATAATTGCAGCACGTACGATTGCAAATGTATTGATTAGCCCACTCTTTTACACATTCTCTCTTTCCACTCATCTCAAATTGTAGGAAATTTTTAATACGCTTTTCAACTTCTTTCCCATCTATTTCTGTATTTACTTTAGAATACCAAAATATGCGTATGCATTGTCTCTTATTTTACATATTTGTAATTGGATATTATTTGAAGTTACACTAGTATGGTAATCTACAATTTTAAGAGTTTAACAGTCACTCAAATGACAAGTAACAAAAAAATTGATGTGGTAAAATATATATTCTAATCACCCCCATACACTTTCTTTACGCTACATAAAATGCAACGGGGATACCTAACTCCTCTACTAAGATGGCTAGCAGTACTAAGCAAAAAAAAAGCAAAATGAGGGTTATTTAGCTTCAGTTAGATCACGAGGAATTGAGTTGATTGATAATTCATGATTGTATTTATGATTCTATTGACAAAAACTGTTTGATATAATTTATGATTGGAAAAATACAATGAATGAACTCGATGAAAGTCTTTGGAGTAGCAACTGGTCATAGACAATGAAAACATTCTTTCACACAGAGTTTGCCAAGGTCATTCATGCCCTCTGTCACTTTGATGTTAAAGTAATGGAGAAACAAATGGTAAAAATTAATTCATTCTACCCTCTTCATCTTGGAGGATTGCACACTTTTTGTTTCGGGTGCACTCTGGTGCAAGACCCCTCCATATTTTCAAGCCACACATCCTACATTAGAGAGAGAAACATGCTTTCATGTGTTCGACAAAATGTCCCTTTCATTTTGGAATTCAATGAATTAGTTGTTTTATTTTCATCCAACTTTTGATTGGATTCCCCTCCCCTCTCCCCCAACTTCATGTATCCTTTGTCAAGCTTTCTTAAATGAACTTTTTGCCGGTCTAAAATTTTTGGAATTCAATGAGTTTCATATCTGGCTTGAAGTAACCCATTTGGAATTAACTTAGAACTGCTTATGGTCAATGGAATACCGTTAATCCACTCGGTTTGGGACAAAATAAAAATACTAAAATATGGGCAGAATAATAAGCTAAGTTTCTACTACAATCGACTAACATCAGTTGTTGCTAATGACTTTCAGTACAATCTTTTATTAGGCGGAACAGAAACTCAGTTTCTACAGGTTACTTTCTCTGCTACTATCATTTTCCAAAACAAAGAGACAAAATTTCCAACCACGGACAGTTCGTTAGATTGAAATAGGGTAGTGAAGCTAAACCACCATTTAGAAGGTACACGACACTTTATTGCCGGATTTTGAATAACGATTGAATTTATCACTGGAGTATGGGTCTCAATAGAAGGGATAGCAGTAGAACAGAAGTTAAACAAAGTTTTGATGGAGTAGAGATCAGGGACACCTAATTTAAGAGGTGAAGTGGAGGCTCAAACGCGTTTCCAATTGCGGCAGCCTAATTAACTAATGAAGACACTGTTACCCAAATTGGAAGGACCTTTTAAAGGTGACGAAGTAATAGACACTCTCACAATGTCATGCAACTCAGCGAATATTTGGTTTGTAGAGGTGAAACAACAGCCACGGGAAGCTTCAAGTAAATGCATTTTAAAAAGTCAGATATGCTTCTTTATTGTGATCGATACTTTCCTAGACATGGGTTAATTAATAATATGTGATTATGCAAATTTCAGAAATAAGTTGAAAAAATGATAAACGCTACGACCAATGTTATATATGCTCACTTAAAAATTGTAGAGAAGTTTTGTAAGGGTTTCTGAAGGATTCCTAGCTAAACCATGTCCTATTTTAGGATAACTTGAGTCCGCAATACTCTAGATTCGTACACGAAGAAAACTATTGGATATATAATTGTTGGTGCAAAAATCCGGGAGTCTACGGGAAACTGAACTTGTTGGTGATGGAACTTGCTTCGAGGCACGTTACTGAGTCGCTTTCCGAAAACAGTATTCGCCCCCACCGTTTGGTGTGCACCGGGTTGATAGCGAATCTGTCCGAGGATACAACGAAGCCCGATCAATTCAATGATCTTCTGCCTGCGTCCGCACAAACGAAGGACAGACAGAATACCGAGTCGAAAAAGAATCGAAAGAACCAAGGAATTGCTGGCACCGTTTCTGCAGAGTAACGGTACAGCAAAACTAGAAAGCAATCTGTAGTAATTTTGGCAGAGTAACAAGGCTAGAATTCGGTGTGAAATGAAAGTAAGTTGGGTGTTATAAATAGACCCAAATGTACCCTTTCACTTTAGGACACGCCCTTTAGTGAATAGACTTGAGTTTGGGTTATACCCCTCCGTTTAGAGCTGCACCCGTACACGACCTAGTGTCTGAAATTCGCGAGCTAACGAACCGGTATCGATACCCCTGGCAGAGGTATCGATACCTAACCTTCTGTTCGCGTGATAGCCCGCTGGTATTGATACCCCGTTTCACTGGTATCGATACCAATCCGTTCTGACCCGTGTGCGCCACGTCAGCGACATCTTACCGCCATGTGGCAATACTCGCGCCGACGTGCTAAGTGCAAAGTGCACCATCAAAGCGCCACACAGCCCACTGCCACGCGCGCGCGCGCGCGGCGGGTGCAGGTGCGTATGAGTGTGTTCCATCACCGGCTACGCCGGTAATGCGCGCAACACCATAGGTGCCTTGCTATTTAACATTATGTGAACATTATAGAAATGTTCCCATATATAAACCACTCAAACTTTTCCTCACTAGCCAATGTGGGACAAAACCAAAAACACAACAAAAAGCTTTGTACAAGGCACAAGGAATATTTTGATAAAACCCAAATAAAAAACCCATTTATTTTGATAATTTCCAACAATCCCCCACCATTTTCAAAATAAAGATGAAGCCTTGGTTCCTTTGAAAAGACTTGTCCATCGATGAAGGTATCTCACGATTTTAACCATCACCTAGTGAAACACATCAAAGTTAGTCGGAACGCATGGTAGACTTGTCTTTTAACCAGCGATCCTATAATGACCAACCGGACACGTTTCACGCACGCATCTTGCCTGACTCATGTATTCAAAATTGCCGACACGTGGATTGGCCGTGTGTCTATATCCTATTTCGTGAGTGCTCTAAAGTTCTAGCCCGTGAACCTATAGAAGGCGGCACCACCCTCACACTCATATAGGTAGACTTAAGAATGCCCCTGTAACGACAGCATCCGCCTAACTAAACCGTTAGAAGTCTATTAAGAGCTAAGTAGCTCACCTCCTCCTTTAAATTACAGGTACCAAACACTTTACCATAGGATGGGTGTAACCGGTAAGTGCTTGCCATCACGACTTATGGTGTAGTTTGCTCATTGAACCCAAGGACTTGAAGCTAAACAAGCGTTGGGTCGAGTTTCCACCATGAGTGATTATATTTTAGTGGGCTTAAGTCCCATCCCCTGTGATGTTTTCCACACCAAATCTCTTGCAAGACCTTTTGTTAAAGGATCCGCCAGGTTTTGACCTGACTTGACATAATCAATGGTTATCACCCCATCGGCTATCAAATTCCTCACATAGCTATGTCGAAGTCCTATATGCCTGGACTTCCCATTATATACCTGGCTGTAAGCCCGTGACAGTGCCGACTGACTATCACAATGCAAAGATATTGATGGCATAGGTTTTGACCACATGGGAATCTCCCATAACATACTCCTTAGCCACTCAGCCTTTTTGCGACCCGATGCTAGTGCCACAAACTCGGCTGCCATAGTCGAGTCTGTAATTATGCTCTGTTTCTTTGAACCCCAAGAAACTGCACCACCACCAAGAGCGAAGACCCATCCACTTGTTGACAAGTGATCTTCATTCTCGGCTATCCAGCTAGCATCCGTGTATCCTTCTAGAACCGATGGATACCCACTATAGACTATCCCATAGTCTATAGTTTTCTTTAAATACCTCAAAACCCGATTAACCGCATTCCAATGAATATCACTCGGGTTATGCGTATACCTACTCAGTTTACCCACTGCGTAAGCAATGTCCGGTCGAGTAGATGTCATGGCATACATCAAGCTTCCTATCACTCTAGAATAATCTAGTTGTGACACTGCTCTACCTGTATTAGGATACAACTTTGCATGTGGATCATAAGGTGTAGAGATCGGAGTACAATCAAAGTGATTAAACTTCTTTAGTATCTTCTCAATATAATGAGATTGAGAAAGAACTATGTTTCCTCCTTGCCTAGTAATTCTAATTCCTAGAATTACATCAGCTACACCCATATCTTTCATGCTAAAACTAGATGAAAGCATATCCTTTGTGCTTTGTATGCTATCTAAATCAGTCCCAAAGATAAGCATATCATCCACATACAAACACACGATTACACCTCGATTTTCAGTAAATTTGCTATAAACACATTTATCTGATTGGTGTATCCTAAACCCGTTTGATACAATTACCTTATCAAACTTCTCATGCCACTGTTTAGGTGCTTGTTTAAGTCCGTACAGAGACTTAACAAGTTTGCATACTTTATGTTCTTGTCCTTGCACAACAAACCCTTCCGGTTGCTTCATATAAATTTCTTCATCCAATTCACCATTCAAAAATGCAGTCTTTACATCCATTTGGTGAATATGAAGTTTATGTATCGAAGCTATGGCAAGAAGAACTCTAATAGTAAAGATCCTTGCTACCGGTGCATAGGTATCGAAGTAATCAATACCTTCCTTTTGCGTAAAGCCCTTGGCAACCAACCGTGCCTTAAATTTGTCTATCGTGCCATCAACTTTCATTTTCTTCTTGAAAATCCATTTACAACCAATGGCTTTTGAACCTGGTGGCAAATCCGCAAGAATCCATGTATCATTACCCATGATAGAATCCATTTCATCTTGGATTGCTTCTTCCAGAAACCACAATCTTGCGATTTCATAGCCTCCCCAAAGGTCAAGGGATCCGATTCCACATGATATGAAACCATAGTACGATTACAAGTAGTGTCTCTAGTTCCTTCAACTAGGTACACTATAAAGTTAGGACCAAAGGACTTCGCAACTCGAGCCCTTTTACTTCTCCTAAGTTCACCCAGTTCCGTAGGTTCTGCCTCTGTTTCAGGCCCATAAGAGATTGGTTCATTCTCTTCATTAACCTCTTTCGGAATAGGAACAAACCTATTTTCATAGAACACAGCATCCCTTGATTCAATTATGGTATTAACTCCATACGAATCATTTGGCTCGGAAACAAGAAACCTATATGCCTTACTATGTAAAGCATAACCAAGGAATATGCATTCAATTCCTTTTTCACCCAATTTCTTCCTTTTGGGTTTCGGCAATCTCACAATTGCTCTACAACCCCAAGTTTTAAGATAACTTAGGTTAGGTTTCTTCTTTTTCCATAACTCATATGGAGTTATTTGTGACTTCTTGAGAGGTACCCTATTCAAAATATAAGCAGCGGTAAGTATGGCTTCGCCCCACAAACCAGTGCCTAAACCTGAATTGCTAAGCATAGCATTAACCATCTCTGTTAAAGTTCGATTTTTCCGTTCAGCCACTCCATTTTGTTGTGGAGTATATGGTGCTGTTTTCTCATGAATTATGCCTACTGACTCACAGTACTCGGGAAAATAATATTCACCACCCCTATCAGACCTTAAACGCTTTATTGTTCTTCCACATTGATTTTCAACTTCAGTTTTGAAAGTGATAAACTTTTCTAGAACCTCATCTTTTGAGTGCAACAGATAAACATGACAATACTTAGAAAAATCATCTATAAAAGTTACAAAGTATTGCTTGCCTCCTCTAGTAGGGGTGCTATGCATGTCACATACATCACTATGAACAAGTTCTAACAAAGTTGTAGTTCTAATAATTTTAGGAAATGGAACTCTCGTGATTTTAGTAAGTGAACATACATTGCATTTATCAACCATATCAACATCATACTTAGGAATTAAATCTAGTTTAACCATCATATCCATCTTCCTAGTATTAACATGTCCTAAACGATTATGCCATAAAGAAAGAGAATCAAGCAAGTAAGCAGAAATTGTGAATGTGTTATTAACGTTGAGTTTGTACATCCCCTCACAAACATAGCCTTTTCCAACAAATGTGCCATTCTTAGACAGAACAAATTTGTTCGCCTCAAACACTAGCCTAAAGCCATGCTTATCAAGCAGGCTACCAGATACAAGATTTTTCCTAACTTCTGGTACATGGTAAACATCAGTTAAAGTCAATACATTCCCAGAAGTGAACTCCAAATCCACTTTGCCCTTGCCTTTGATAGGAGCGGTAGACGAATTTCCCATGTAGAGAAACGAACCATCATCAACCACTTCATAGTCGGTGAAGAACCTCTTATCAATGCAAACATGCTTTGTAGCCCCTGAGTCCATCCACCAGTTTCCGGCATCCCCAACCATGTTAGTTTCGGACACAACAACCAGAAATTTACCCTTTGGACCCGATGCCTGTGGATCCTTCTTCTTCTTAGACTTGCAATCCTTTTTGAAGTGCCCCGGTTGACCACAACGCCAACACTCAACCTTTGGCTTTTTTCCTTTCGGGTCATCGCCCCGGTCGTAGTCGCAGCGGACCTTTTGTTTCTTATGTTTACCCTTGTTGGAACCTTTTCCTTCTTCTACCAAATGAACTTTAGAGGCACCAGCCCCAAGTTCTTCCTTCTCTTGACTCCTTGTCTGTTCCTCCACAGTGAGATGAACAGCCAATTGCTCCAGCGTAAGTTCCTCGGTTTGGTGCTTAAGACTTTTCTTATAGTCTTTCCAAGAAGGAGGAAGTTTATCGATCACAGAAGACACCACGATCGATTCATCCATGTTCATGTTCTTAATCTTAAACTGGTTCAGAATATGCTGAATATCATGCAACTGATCAATCACAGACTTGTTGTCTACCATTTTATAACTCATAAACTAACAGACCAGAAACTTCTTGCTTGTTGCATCCTCAGTCAGATAGCGGCCCTCCAATGAATCCCACATTTCCTTTGCCGTCTCCGTATTAGAATACACATCGAACAGTGCGTCCGAGAGTGCATTCAGAATATGCCCCTTGCAGATGTAGTCATCATTCTCGAATTTCATCCTCACCCGTGTCTCCTCCAAAGTCTCATCTTCTTTCTCCTCTGGATACGGTACAGTGAGAACATACACGACATTCAGTGTCGTGAGCATGAAATGCATCTTCTTTTGCCAACGCCTGAAATTCCCTCCATCAAACTTGTCCAATTTCACGATATCCTGTGTCATTTGTCGCAGAGACCTTGATGTTGACGCCATTCCGGAATACTGTTTTCGATTGTTGGTGCAAAAATCCGGGAGTCTACGGGAAACTGAACTTGTTGATGATGGAACTTGCTTCGAGGCACGTTACTGAGTCGCTTTCCGAAAACAGTATTCGCCCTCACCGTTTCGTGTGCACCGGGTTAATAGCAAATCTGTCCGAGGATACAACGAAGCCCGATCAATTCAATGATCTTCTGCCTGCGTCCGCACAAACGAAGGACAGACAGAATACCGAGTCGAAAAAGAATCGAAAGAACCAAGGAATTGCTGGCACCGTTTCTGCAGAGTAACGGTACAACAAAACTAGAAAGCAATCTGTAGTAATTTTGGCAAAGTAACAAGGCTAGAATTCGGTGTGAAATGAAAGTAAGTTGGGTGTTATAAATAGACCCAAATGTACCCTTTCACTTTAGGACACGCCCTTTAGTGAATAGACTTGAGTTTGGGTTATACCCCTCCGTTTAGAGCTGCACCCGTACACGAACTAGTGTCTGAAATTCGCGAGCTAACGAACCGGTATCGATACCCCTGGCAGAGGTATCGATACCTAACCTTCTGTTTGCGTGATAGCCCGCTGGTATTGATACCCCGTTTCACTGGTATCGATACCAATCCGTTCCGATCCGTGTTCGCCACGTCAGCGACATCTTACCGCCATGTGGCAATAAGGAAGGGCGCCTACAAGGCGTATCGATACCAATCCGTTCTGACCCGTGTGCGCCACGTCAGCGACATCTTACCACCATGTGGCAATAAGGAAGGGCGCCTACAAGGCGCCTCGCGCTAAGTGCAAAGTGCGCCATCAAAGCGCCACACAGCCCACTGCCACGCTCACGCACGCGCGCGCGCGCGCGCACGGGTGCGGGTGCGTAGGAGTGTGTTCCATCACCGGCTACGCCGGTAATGCGCGCAACACCATAGGTGCCTTGCTATTTAACATTATGTGAACATTATAGAAATGTTCCCATATATAAACCACTCAAACTTTTCCTCACTAGCCAATGTGGGACAAAACCAAAAACACAACAAAAAGCTTTCTACAAGGCACAAGGAATATTTTGATAAAACCCAAATAAAAAACCCATTTATTTTGATAATTTCCAACAATAATTTGATGTATCCCCAATGTGTTTTCAGAGAAAACTATTGGATATAGTTTTGCAAGTGCCCAATACCTATGGTAAATGGAAATACAATTTAGAGAGTTCCCCTCAAGTAAATGCTGAGCTTTGTATTACTCCACCCTCTGATCATTATCTTGTATCATTTTGAGCAAGCAATTTTTCAATGCCTGTACATATTCAAAGTCGATTGGCAATCAACCACGTGCAACACACGTATTCAACAACTAGTACATATATAGGTTGAACACCAATACCACCAGCAAGACGATTAAATTTTGAAGTTCCAGGCTAGCTCAGCTAGAACTTCACCCCACCTCCTCAATGGAGGCCTGGGTTCGAGCCCCGCGAGAGGCGTGGTTGGACTAACTCTCTAATACTACATACTCTCGTACTTTCTCAGTATTTTGTTAGACGGTAAATTTTAGCGTCCCTAACATTATTCTCTTAATTACAAAAATCTTTTTTTAATTAATTTATGAAATGTAAAATTTTAGATCAAAGACCCTAATGTGATCTACAAAATCGAGGTTGAAATGGTCTCAGAATGAAGCGAGGCGTTAGAGTTGTTCTACAACTTGATAGGGGCGCAAATGTACCTATTGGAGGCCCCTAATTTATTATTGTTATACGCCCGTTTAGTATATTATTTGGAGCTTGATACCCATTTTATATGTTTCAGGACTTGCGGAACACGTGAATAATATTTAGAGCTAAAGCTCAAAATTATATTTTACTTTGGGCCGAAGCAAAGCCAGTCGTCGATCAAATTAATTGAGATGGGACCAAGTCTATAATGGATTGCAAAAGACAAAGCACTGAATCATATTCCTAGGTGTAGATTTGCAGCACGTGGATTAGACTGACGCATAGGAGAACTTTTGTGCGCATAACAGAGACAAAAGTAGAAGGATTCCACGAAGAGGCTACACATCAGAAAACAGAAATCACCACGCAGAAGCACAATTTCCGTGGTGCACAAGCACGACTGCCGCTGTTTGGAAGCAGTCACACGAAGGCTCTCGTTTGATTCTTTATACTTTTCGTAGGCTTTTAAATTGTTTCAATGGGGTTTATTGGTTGCAGCTAAATTATTCGATTAGGATAACGAGGATACCTCTCCAAGTAATATAGTTGTTTAGATTTCTAGGGTTTCATATTCAACGTTTGATTGTATGACTTGGATGATTCATAATTTTTATGAAAGTTTTTATTTTTGCAATATTCATTCCGTATTTATATGCGCATTATTTAATACCGTCATACAATGGTTATCAATGCTTCAGGATAGTTTCTGAGATAGACTATACAATGTGAGACGGATTGTGCCGCCCATTAAGTCCAGTGAGATGGTCCATGCCGTGTTGAGATAGCCTATACGGAGTACGAATCTTGAGAATATTTTGGGGATTATCGATAGGATTTGCTACCCTACAATGATCAGGTTATTAGTTGAATGAAACCCTAGATTTCACACAATTATATTATAAGGGGAGGTTGAATCAGAAATCCTAGTTCCTTTTCTCATTTGCTTTCAAACTTCGATCACTTTTTATTTAAATTTTAGCTTAATCATTAGTTTAACCAAACCAAATCCAATCATCCACTTTGTTTTTGAATTAAATTTGAAATTAGTTGAAAGTACCGCAACTTAGCTTTGAACCACTATTCTTTGGAATAATAGTTAATTCCCTATTTTATAAATTATATTTTTGGTACAAAAACAACATTTTACAACTCCCTAATTTTGGGTATATAGGGAAACAAATTCCCTCAGAACTATTCTTTCCCATGGAATAGGGCCTAAAATTGACATGTGTCACCTTGGGTTCATAACAGTATGCATGATCTGCAAAATCAAGTTTGAAATGGTCTCCAAATGAAGCTAGGGCTTTGAGCTGATCTGTAGCTCCTTAAATTTTGTGTATATAGGGAACAAATTCCCACATAATGAATTATTCTTTCCTATGGAATAGGGCCTAAAATTGACATGTCTCCTATCAAACAAACTAAAATAGTAATTTTCACAACCTCTCGCTATTCTCTCTCTCATCCTTAATTCACTCACAACTATTTATCTTACAATGCAGCTGATTCTTGTGTTACAAACCATAATCCAAAGTCCCATAACCTGAGGCTCTCTCCAAAGTCTCATAGCATCAGTGGCTGACAACGAAATCATATAGTTTTTCGTTCCCATCACGCTTTACATACTAGGTTCCAGCATCATACCAAGAAATGAAGCGCGATCATTCTGATTGGGAAGCTGATTATCGATCCTTACCATTTCATCTTGCCAATAACGGTATGACCCTATTAAATATACTAAAAAAACTATTCTCTCTCTCTCTCTCTCTCACACACACACACACATCCTTGATTCTTTTAACCTTGTACAGTTAATCGGCTTTTTATTTGTCAGACCATTTATGAACTGGGCATATTCAACCACCAGAATTGTGGTGGCTGTCCGAATTGTTTGACGTTATCTTTTCAATGTACACCCCACTCTTTCCCCTCATACTTACGTATACACAGACCTCAAAAACAAAAACTAACACATACTTTTTTTTTTTTTTTTGTAGACTTTGCACGAAGAAGAAAATGGGCTATCGGAAAGTACGTCAAATAAAATGTTTGCCATCATCTTCATTGGGATCAGTTTCTCATATCAACTAGATCCAAGGATGGGTTTTCCCGGCAATCACATTTATTTCTCTTGCAAGACCTCGGTTACAGCCCAACAATTAGGGGCAGGAGGAAAGGGTTAGACCTTTTGTCCTTCAGTCTAGACTGGCCATCCATCACAGGTTTCACAAGTGACCCATTATCCACACCCCCCTTGTAATATGTAATGTCATGGTTGGCATATTTCTTGCTTTTTACATATTGACTCCTTCTATATATTTGAATAATGCCTGTTGTCTCTGTCAAACTTCATTAGTGTTGAGGGATCTATAGCAGTTTCTTCATGACGTTGAAATCTGTCTTATATGGGTGGAAGCATTTTGGGGATTTGGTGTCATACTTTTCTGCAGTACGGCTACTTCAATTTTGTCACCCCTTTCTCATTCTATGGATGCATTTCAACTCTTAGCTAATTGGAGATTCTTTGCAAAGCCAATTCCTGCCTTTTGGGGCTGCCTAATTACCATCTTGGGAGTTGTTTTTGACAGATTCTGCATCAGTTTGGGGTTGTTTCCTGGGTCTAGTTGTGGATTGGCTAGGCATTGCTATATATTTTTGCTTAGTTGGTGCCATTCTGGGATTGTTCTTGTATTTACTTTTCTTGGATCGTGGTTGAGAAATTGCCATCCTTGATCCTTCGGGGCATGAGTTGCTTATGATTATCGAGTGTTTCGGGTGTCAACCTAGTGGGGATGCTTAATTCTTGTTGTGATGCCGGTCTCTCTTGTCCTTTTAATCTCTTGTAACTTTTGCATTTGATTAATAAAGTTTAATCTCTTGTATCTCTTACATTTGATTAATAAAGCCATTCTTGTTGTTAAAAAAAAAAAAAAAAGATTAATGCCTCGTGTCATCTGATGTATTTGACGATGGTGGGAGGAAATATGCTATCCTTTTCTTAAGTTGAAACTATGGACCACTTTTGGTACAAAGGTGACATTTCCCATTTCAATCACGACAAGTTCACAATGATAATTCGAAATTGTCCATTATTATGTCTTATAGAGAATTTATTTCTAGAAAAAAAATTTAAGATTGATCAATACTGATAGTCTCATGAGTGAATCCCTGATCAAAGCAATCCAAATTAAAGTTTGCTTCCTCCTGCAATGCCTGGCTATGGTCCACTACTCTTTGGTGGGGTGGTATTCGAGGGCTGAGATTAAATCTCTTTCAATCAAGCACTTAGTTGAGTCATAATACTTTTACCTAATTACGTTTTCGATGTCAAATTTCAGCCGTGGATTTCTAATTCCCCTTTATGTCAGCCTTTAAAGAAGGTTTCAATATTGGCCAATTTCAAAATAGCTGTGTTCAAATTTCAAATATGCTCTTGACATCCTTCTCCGGATGGGGAGGCCGGAGGTCTTAGGATCGGAATTATAGAAGGTCTTAGGATCGGAATTATAGATTTTACGATCTCTTCCGTATTATATAGTCAGAAGATAACAGATAATTTGAACCTTGGTGGAAGAAAAGGAATTTTCGAAGTATAGGAGTTTAGGAAGACTTCGAAATAGTAACCATATATCTAAGCCAACATGTTGAGTTAATTATGACGGACGCAATGTTATTTGATTTGATTATATGTGTAGATACCTAATTTGCCTTCGCGAATGTTTTAAGTCCCCACGTTGGGCAACCCGCACTATAAGAAAATGCAGATTCGGCGACACAACGAAATGCATCGGCAAAAGTACATTTGTGTCGGCAAAGGTTTTCGCCGATAAAAAATTTTGTGTCAGCATGTCTTCGTCGTTGATATGTCGGGAAAGAGTTTTCCCGACGTGAAATTTTGACGGTAAACGGAGTTCTAAAATCGGTAAACGGAGTTCGATCAAGGAAGTGTAACACTTTTGCCAACAAGATTTTTGAGTCGGCAACAGTCAATTTAAAAAAACAAAATCTGCTAGTGTTGAACTTGTGCGCGCCCCATGTTTCAAACTCGAGACCTTTGGTATCTAACTCTACATTACAATGTGTCTACCAACTGCACCAACTTACTCTTTGTTAATATTATTCCAATATCTAATATACAACTTACATATACACTATATACACTAGATACAGTATACATACTTATATCTAGTGTATATGCGTACTTATATCATGTATAATGTATATAAATTATATACTTGTTTTTGGAAATTTATTTTCACACTTTTTTTTTTCTTTTTTTTTTTCTTATCTTTTAGCAAAAAAATACATACATTGTCAAACATTAAGAAAACAAAAAATAGAGTATGGACATCAAAAAGGGAAGTGGAACAATCACTCCCCTATTTTTTGAAAGGCTATTATATATAGTATATATACGCATTCATGGAAAATTTGTTTGGATCAAGCCTTTTCCGGTCCCTTTTTCTTTTTCTTTTTCTTTTTTTTTTGCCGATTCCTCATGTGTCATTAAAAACATGTTTTAAATACATTAAACGGTTCGGATCATCAAAATATGGCTAGGAACTATGAGGTCCGTATATTTTACCAAAGTCAAGGATCTCTGACTGGATCCCGCCTGATACATATATATATATAGGCACACAAACACACACACAAATAACACATATACTATACATATATTTAGATTTTTGAAAGTTTAAATTTTTTTTTAGACAAAAATCACTTTTTAAGTTCTGTATAATGCATGTATAGTACTGTATATATACATAAATATTATATAGGAATCATTGTCGACAGAAAGATGTCATCGGCTAAAGTTAACTTTTGCCGATGCACATTCTGTCGCCAAAAGTTCTCCTTCAGGACTATCGCCGACACAAAAATATCGTCGCCAAAATATTCAACTTTTGCCGATGCACATTTCATCGCTAGAAAAAACTTTCATCGGCAAAAATTTACCGGGAAAATATTTCCCTCCAACCTTGCTTTCGCCGACTACATTGCCGACACATTTATTTCCACTGCCAAAAAATTTGTATTTACCGACATGAATTACTTTTGCATCGGCAAAAGCATTCTTTTGCCCACCAAAAATACATTGCGTCGGCAATCTAGTCGCCATTGGTGTATTTTCTTGTAGTGCCGGTGATGACGTACAATCTCTAAGCTTTGGGAAATGCGCTGCACTTTGCAGACGCTTTATTGCCGGTCAAAGTGTTTTATAAAGATTTAGTGAATCCGGACCATTTATTTCCATGATAGACGCTTGTGATATGCGCTGCACAGTGCAGCGCATTAAGTGCAATCCACCATCCCCGCTTCCATTCGATACACGAGGATGAAAAAAGACAATGTAATTTATTTAGTCTTGTGCATTTTGTCAGGGGTTTAACAGTACTGTAAAATCAACCATTAATGATTTGTTTATGATAGTGGACCCAAATCACATTAGGTTGGACAAGAATTCTGGTTATGTTGACTAAATCACACAACCCAAGTCCCTTGTAAACCCACACTCACCCAACTCGAAGAACAAATTACAAAAGGATTATAGTATACCCACCCTTTTACCCCTCGTAATTTTTTCCCCTGTACCCAATAACACGGGCCAAGCCTTAAATAGAGAGATGGAAGCTTTTGGTTTCCTTGGAATACAAATCAGCGAATTCTCATGGCGCAAGAATCAGACTTCAAAACCATGAGAGGCGTTATTTGCACCTCCACCCTTTCATTGTTTTTGGGCGATGGAACTCCATGTGAAATTCAAAGTTCTGGGAATGTGAGGATAAAAATATTTCATGGAGCGGTTCATACTTTAGGTGGTGTGGCTTATGTCACGAATTATGTTGCGAAGGAATCTAATTTAACTTAGCCGAATGGGCTCCATTGGATGCAAGTATTTTGCTAGAGGTTGAGCCATGAAAGTCACACGCAGCAGTAAGGTCCTGATGAAAGCATAGAAGTGCAGAGGTTTGTATGAGTTGATTGGCATGTCTTTTCTTTAAAGACAAAAAAGTGTTTGCAGAAATTTTTTTTTTTTGTTAATATACCATTTTAATTTCTTTTGCCGAGCAAAAAAAAAATATTGCAAAATTAGTATTCTATATGCGTTTTGCAAAATAAATGATTGAATTATCGTTATGGGTGATAATTTTACAAGAACAAATGATTGCAAGTCCCACTTGGGTTCCAAAAATAATGATTACAACCGCACAAACTGTAGATGTCAGAGAGAAAAACAATCCCAACAAATAGCAATTTTGACTTGAGGTAAATTTGAAAAAAAAAAGGTACTCATAGTTTTTTTTTTTTAATTTAGTTACGGTGAATATGATATTAAACGAGCTATTTATTAATATACCATTTTAATTTCTTTGTACATGTACCAATGTCCCAAAAAATTTCTTTTACCAATACAGTTTTTAAATTCACAAAATGAAATGTTTTGAGAGTTTGAGACCCCATTGTGATCTACAAAATCGAGTTCAAAAGGCTCTCCAAACAAATCTATAGTTTTGTGGTGATTTGCTCCCTAATTTTTTGGGATAGAGGGAAACCAATTCCCATAGAAAAATTCTTTCCCACGGAATAGGGCCTATCAAAGGAATAGCAGAATAACGAGTCTCTCTCTCTCTCTCTCTCTCATATCCTTGATTTATCCAAAAATATAAATCTTACAAGCTGATTCTGATGTTACAAACCATAAACCAAATTCCCATGACATGAGGCTCTCTAATTTCTATTGTTTTGCAGCGAAATCTAGCCTCGGGTACATGGGTTTAATCTTGCTTTACGTACTAGACTCGAGGATCGCACCAAGAAATGAAGCTCGATATTTGAGAAGGGATGGTGATCATTATCCAAACTGAAAAACAGTACTTCTCTGTCACGACTGTAAATCTCACCATTTGATTCTCAGGTTACAAACAATAATCCAAAATCCCATACCTTAGGCTCTCACTTCTATAATGTGTCCAAATCCAGTAAAAATAATGTTTGGGCAAAAAGACTTATTTTATTGTTTTTATAATCAAAGGTGCATGTGTTTGTGTGTGTTTGTGCACACAGATTACGAGTTGAAAATTTTGTCATTTGTCATAAAAATTAAGATTTTAGCAAACATAACCCGCTTTTATAGTTATAATGGCCCATCCAATAGCAGCTATTTGTTTTTTTACTTTGGCGGTCTTTCTAGTGGACTTGCTGGTATTTTTAATAGTTTTCTCTCTAGGAGGTCACTCAAGGAAGTCTCAAAGACGGATGGAACTGCGCAGAATTTGGGAAAGATAAGGCTTTTGGTGGGAAATTTCAATGTAGATACCGTAACCTTTGGATTTACATTGAAATGTTTTATCTGTTTCGGCCTAGAGGGCAAAATGAAGATTTTGCTGTTGAAGAGGAAGAGACGGCTCTGGCTACCATTCCCAGTGAGTTCTAAGAGATTTGAAATATGGACAACCTACTCAGGTCATGCACAATCGTGTGGGGGATTTCATACAACTCAGTAAAATTGAAATTGAAGACCATTTACTTGATGAAGAGCAATGGAATTGGTTCCTGCTTAAGTTGTCGTAATATTTAAGGGATTCCTTTCTTAATCACTTGACATTAATTATTATGTAGATGATTAAGTTTTCAGTCTTGCTGCAAAGGTTAGGAAGGTACCTCAAGCACTCCCCGCGAAGAAATTCCAATAACGCGGGAAATGGACCACGAAGTGAAATGGAAAAGCTTAATTTCTTTTTGTTTTGACTTCCTTATGTGGGTATACCCTGAAGTTTATGGTTGCTTTCCATCTGTTGGTTGTTGGCCACTAGGCCTGTTGATTATGCTTGCGTTCACTCTAAAATTTGCCCATAAGTAGAATTAGCATTGTGCCCGTTCGATACATGGGTTGATAAAAAATAAAAAAAAAGGTCCGATCACAATGTATTTTTTCCGTCTCCGTGCATCAAACGGGCACAATGCTGGTTTCAAATTGTATATCTGTACCTACTTACATTATTATCACTTTCAAGTAAAACTGACTAATTTATGATACGAGTAATTCTAAAATGAAAACCAATATTTGAGCAATGGGAAGAACTAATGAAATACTACAAAATAGATGATTGTAAGTAGGTAATTAGATTGTAATTACCTACTTCATGTTGCGATATTGGATTAATAGTCAAAGATTCTCTATTGTAATTCTTTCCTATTTTAGAGATATTTGATTGTAGGAAATAACTTAATTATAGGAATAGCTTGATTGTAGGATCTCTACTATCTCTATAAATATGTACATGTGTAAAGATACAGAATTATTATGAATGAAAATATTCTTCTCTGATTTTCAAGTTGGTATCAAAGCCACGAAACCCTAAATCATTCTTCTTTGAATCCTTAAACCATGAGCAAGTCAAATTTTGAAACATCTGGCACCAAATCTACCCCCATCGTTATTCAACACGAAGGTTCAT